>JAJOZX010004945.1:365000-371873 GCA_023014485.1 Bathynomus jamesi | reverse complement strand
AATTGTGCATTCCGATGAAGGTCAAGCTTGTTGCCCCACCTTAGACATACAGCTTAAAGTGGAATATATACGGAAGGTTGACAAAAATAAATAGACACCACAATGATTATCCTCAAGAACAAATGGCGAATCTCAACAATGGAGTGCTAGAACGTGTGTCACCTTTACATAAAGCAACTTGGGGGAAAGCAACACGATTTTAAATATATTAATTCAATAAATTTTTTATTATTTATTGACTTTTATTATCATATCAAAAACTATGAAAAAACCGAAGGTGTTTATTTATTTTTGTCAATCCTCTGTATATATACAAACCTCAGACAGGATTTTGAGCTAAATCCATTAATATTTAAGGGTTGCGCAAATTTGAAGATATTTGCCACCCCCAAACTGTATAATGATACTAAGGCTTCGAGTTGCGCAACCTTTAAATATACACGAATCGATCCATTCTTTTATTTCCAACATCGTTAGTGGTTGTGGAATGGATCGAGGTACTTTCGTCTAAAACACTTTCGTCTAACGCAGTTTAGTCTAAAGCACTTATGTCTAAAAACACTTTTGTCTAAAAGCACTTCCGTCTTAAAGCACCTTCGTCTACAATCACTTTTCAAAATCATTTAATTATTCATAATAAAAGGGAGAAAAAAAAGAAATACCATTAAAAGCATTTATTTTCGCGAATTAAAATCGTAATGAATGTTGTAAAAGTATAAACAAAAACTAAAATTATAAGCTATTAGAAGGATTTTACTTAATTATAATCAAGGGTATGCGCAATACCACGAAGGTAGTCTTCTATAGATCTGTTTCGATAGTCTGCGACAACCGTACGTATTCTTTGTTCCCTGATTACAGCTTTGGAATTTTTTCTATTAGTAACTGCTCCAGCGCGGAGTTGTGCAACTGTAGCTTCTATAATTCTTTCTTCCCTTCGTAGTGCATCAAGCACATGATAAAAATTAGAGTTAGCTCTAACTAGAACGCCAAATCGCCTATGCCAGGCTTCTACAGAGTTGTTTGTGCGAGCACGACCTTGGAGTGTGAGTTCGTAAACGTTCCATTCAGATGGAGGAAATAATGGTTTTGATCGTCTACCGTTTCTTCGAAGTTTTCCTAACACATAAATTTCCTCTACATAGTGAAGGAGAGGCAACGCTTCTTGTGGTGCACTTTGCTGCAGTTGTTCTAGTCCCTGAGATACGTCGTCGACAGGCAGAAATGCCAACGCATTCACCATTCGGCAGAACAATGAAAATTCTGGATTGCTATTATAAAGTGTTGTTGTTCTAAATGTTGAATTTTCCTCCAAGTATTCTGGCAAAAATGAAACAAGCAATAATTTACTTGAATATCTCCAAAAACACGTACAAATGCATTACGAGCAGCCAATTCAAAGTCGATGCTTACATTCGTAATTTCAGCTTGAAACTCGTGAGATTCCATGCATTCAACCAGCGCATGCAACATTTTAACGTAAAGTTCTTCTGATTTTCCTGGCAAGAACATGAATGCTAGAGGATGTATTTCGCCATAACTTTCCCCATGTATTGTGTAAATTTGATAAAAACTGTTTGGGCACGTTTCAAAAGTGCCATCTGCATACCAATGCGAACATATGGATAACTGTTTCAGGGATGAAGGGGATGAAAATAGCAACATTCTCTCTGGATCATCTGGCCCACTATCATGAATTAGCCATTGGTCTCCTCCTATTGTAGTGGTAAATCGACCTTAACATCTATCTCGGCTAACGTGGTCGGAAGTTTAGGTAATTGCCGATTTCTTTCTTTCCGGATAATGCGTTTTATGTTTGACGTACTAGGAAGCAACGGTAAGGCTGATCCTGCTAGCTCACTAACTATTTCGGCAATAATAGCAGCAGGAGCTTCTGATGTGGAGTTCGCTTTTTCTCGAAATTTCTCTTGTGCTTTCAACACATCAATTCTTGCGACACTTCCTGCGTGGTTATGCTCAGAACTTGACATTACTTTTAAATTTTTGCTTAAAACAAGCCGGCTTGGACAACTACGATGTTCGCAACGCCAATAAGTAACATTTGTAGTAGCATTATTTTTCGTATACAGTAATAATATCCGCCGTGGCACAGTTTGTCTTTACAACGTTTTGTTTTAACAAAGTTTATCTCCTGTTCCATTAGGGCTTGAATTAAAACAGAAGTAACAAATAGAACGTCGTAAACAGCAGCAAACGAGGACTGGCTTACAAACTTTAAGTGTGCATAATTTAGGTTATGTATTGTTGTTGGTTTGTTGTTAGGCTGGTTCATTTTTTCGGACCAGGCCGGCTTCTTTTGGAAGCTTCGCAGTTTAAAGGGTTTTAGACAAAAGTGCTTTAAGACGGAAGTGCTTTTAGACGAAAGTGCTTTTAGACAAAAGTGTTTTTAGACATAAGTGCTTTTAGACGAATGTGCTTTAGACTAAACTGCTTTAGACGAAAGTGTTTTAGACGGAAGTACCGTCTCCCTGTGGGATATGGGCAAATGTCATAAGAAATATATATTTCACATTTTCATATTTTTTGGACCACCCTAATATATATATATATAATACAAATATGTTAAAATGCAAACCTGTATACGGAAGGTTTGCAATTGCAAATACTTGTGGTTTTTTATCCAATTTGTGTAGAGCAAGCCTGAGGTAGTAGAAAGATGACTGTGAGTGATACAGGTAAATCTGTGCTGCCTTGGGTAGAAAACAACCTTGCAGTGCATATTGCTCCTGAAGAATCATGCAGCTGGACTGATAATAAACGGAGGTATTTCCAATAGAAACTAACGGAAAGCCTCTTCAGTAAATCGACCTCCTATTTGCTTGACAATGATTCTGCGAGCTGCACGTACCCTGAAATGGAAGTATGGGCGGAATAGTACTCGATGTGAAAACATTTTTCAACTTTTCATCCTTCTACTTAAGCTCTGGATGCATCTCTGTCTGTCTGTCTGTCTGTCTGTCTGTATATATATATATATATATATATATACATAAACCAGAAACTAAAATCGAATTAAGACAATAGTGAAACAACTTTACGTAAGCAAATGTCAGATCGTGGCATTAACACGGTAAATAAATACTTAAATATCTTCGTGGGAAAGGATAGGTGTGTGAACCAAACTCACGTATTAAGTTTACAGTAAAGATTTATTAGCATACTAAGCGACATTACGTTGCTAAATTTTGTAGGACTAAATTAAGCATTATTTGGTTCTTCACTTATTTGGAACAATTTTATAACCATCAAACTCTGAATGTGTACAGAAGAAGAAGGGGAAATTGATAGGCATTGATAGGCATGCGCCGCCTACCCAGTTAAAAGTCAAGGATCAATGAAAGAAAGCCACCCCCAGCCTTCTTTAGTTAGCTTTATAAGGCTAACTAACGAAAATATCACGACCTAACCTAACCAATCGTTAGGTCAACTGTACGCCCTTGACGATTGGTAAGGTTAGGTCGTTATATTTTCGTTAGTTAGCCTTATAAAGCTAACTAAAAAAGGCTAGGGGTAGCTTTCTTTTATTGATCCAAAGTCAAATTACAAAAAGTCAGTATATTACTACAGTAATCGAAAACTAATATAAAGTTATCATGCTTGTATAATATATATATTAGGGTGGCCCCTATTTTTCAACTTTTGAAATTACTTGCTCCCAACCCCTAATCTTCTTCCAATATATATAAAAAGTGCTCTGTGCAAAATTTCAGCTCAATTGGGCTATATTAAGTGGCCCCCAAAGGCCCTAAAGTTTCAAAATTCACCGATAATTGGTATTTCTAATATAAAACCTTTATAATTCATTTGCAAACTTTGTTTGGGAAAATAATCACAAAGCATAATCGAAAGTGAATTTTATTTACAACAAATAATTACGCCGCTTATATAGGCCGCAGGCGCAGAACTTTCTAGAACCTTCCAGAAGCGTTTTTTTTACGCACTTATGATACTTTTCAATTTCCGTGAATATCTCGTCCAATTTTGGTTTTAAGTAAATAATGGTTATACTAAATTTATTGTAAATTGAATTCTCTTTCGATCATATTCTATATTTCTTTCGAATAAAACAATGTAAAGACGATAAAAACGGTTTTATATGAAAAAATATCAATATTGTTAAAATCTGAAATTTAGGGCCTTTGGGGGCCATCTTAATATTGTCTAATTGAGCTGAAATTTTACACAGAGCATTTCTACATGGATTAGAACAACTTTGGAGGTTGGGAGATGAAAAATATTTCATTTCAGAAAATCACATACAACTAAGGGCCACCCTAATATACACACGTTCTAAAACTACACTAAAAATTTGTCAAACAAGGCTATTTCAAGCTTGTCAATTTTGTTTGCCAGGTTTATGAGGCAATTGTAGCCCTATTGACAAATTGGGAAAATAGTGTGTCGAGGTTTGACAAATTTAAACGTGTATGTCAAAAAATAATAAGATTTAGAGTAAATTTACTTTAAAAGTGCTCTGCCTCACAATATTATCAGATAGAGTCTCTCACTTTTCACCATTTGCCTGAATGCCCGATTCCTAATCCGTCTTGTAGGTAAGAGAGATTTTGGGCGACATTCTCGGTTATCCTCATTTAAGATCTTCATTAAGTTGTTCATCTGTTCAAAAGCATTACCTCACCACCCCCACTCACCATACTACTTTCAGTACTGCCTTTTGTGTGGTGAGGGAAAGGCCTCCGCCTTTATCTCACGAGTGTAACTCATTTCCATATTAGGCATTGCGTGTTATTCTACCTGCAACCCCCCCCCCCCCCAAAGTTCCAAAACGAGACATCAATGAACATTCATTTCAGTCAGTTCTAATTTAATTTAAAAGAAATTTTCCTATAAGACCGGACTTATGGGACACCCTGTAGAATTGGTATTAGTTCCTTTACTAAGGCATCGTATGACATGAATAAAAAAACAACAACAACTAAGGTATAACATTATTATCATTTTTGACAAAGAACAACCCATTTGGTATCAAAACATGTAAGACTTCCGATCGTAAACGTCCAGACGGTTATTACATGTAAGACTTCCGATCGTAAACGTCCAGACGGTTATTCCAACGATATATCTTGTGTACAAATGAGGATTTCAGCACTTGATAAATGTATTCATAATAGCTAAGGAGTTCCTCAGGGAGAAATCAATAAACGCATCTCCGCCTTCATTTCTAAATCATCCCTCAAAATCACCTTCTCAATCAGCAAACTATTAATGTGTCACTCGAGTCTTCGAAGACAAATTACTTAACTGTTGCCACGTAAGGAATGTGTACGTTATCTACAGGGTGGCCCATAAGTCCCAATCGGTTATAATTAAAGCGAAAATACAAAAAAAATCAAAGTAAAAAGTTTATAATGAGTTTAGAAATATTTATTGTTTATTTAAAAAAAATATATACAGGGCGTCCCAAAAAAATGTATACACACTTTAAATACTTATAAAGGCAGTGTTTATTAAAATACATTTCATTTTCAAAATGTAATAGAATCTACAGACATTATTTAATTGTTTGTCAACGCCTGTTTTCAAACTGACGTCCGTTCTGGTCCAGGCACTGCTGATAACGCGAAGCAATGGAATCGCAAACATCACGAAACATTTCGTTTGGTATTTGTGTGCATTCTCGTTCAATGGCTGCTCTCAATTCAGCGACTGTTGCAGGTTTTATAGCGTAGACTTTGTCTTTTAAGTATCCCCATAAAAAAAGTCTAGTGGTGTGAGGTCTGGTGAACGCGGAGGGTATTCTACGAAACCCCTTCGTCCAGTCCACATCCACATCGTGCCAAGTACCACTCGCAATACTCCACTCTTCGGTCCGGATCATTTTCATTAATAGCATGGACTAATCTTGGAATGTAACTTTTCCATTGACAGCGCTTCAAAATGCGTTGGACAGACGATTCTGAAATTCCTACCTCACGACTCGCTTGCCGCACAGATTTTCTTGGACTTTGGTGATACGTTTCCAGTACTCTTTCTTGCTTGTGGGGCTTGTCGATGTCCGTGGTCTTTCGGAACGCTTCTTGTGGACATTCTGAACAGTTCCATCGGCTTCAAACTTATCTCTAATTCGAGTGATGGTAAGTCGCGTTGGTGGATCTGTTTGAAACTCCCTCCTAAACTGTCTTTGCACTTCAACTGCGTTTTCACACTTCCAGTAGCATTTTAGAATGAATTTCCTTTGTTCAAAGCTTAGTCTGACTGCCATTATTAATTCTAATGGGTTTAACTTGGAAAGAAAGAAACATCAATTGAGCTATCAGCTGTTAAAGTGTGTATACATTTTTTTGGGACGCCCTGTATATTTTTTTAAAAATCCACTAGATAGATTTTCGCGTTAATTATAACCTATAGCCGACTGGGGCTTATGGATCACCCTGTAGTAACTTCTTTTAAAATTCAAACTTTTCTCCTCTTCATGGTCTTTGTTGAAGTCAATGATGTAGGACTCGAGACCGGTCTTGGTCTTGAGACTGGTCCCGAGACCTTTTTTTCTGGTCTCGGTCTCGGGTGCTTAGGGCTCAGTCTCGGTCTCGGCCATGATGGTCTCGACCACATCACTGGTTGAAGTATATATATATATATATATATATATATATATATATGAAACGTAGAACCAGTCCGACTGTTAACATTTATTTCAGTTTTCGGCGATATCTATCGCCATCATCAGTGCTGCAATTAGGAGTGAAAAACACAAGTTATAAATTATGAAACGAGTATTACACGAGCACAGGAACCTTCTGGACGCCTATTCAGGGTTCGAGCAGCTCGCAGGATCATTGCCAAGTGCATAGAGAGTCAACATACGCACCAGACTTCCGTACGTGATTCATC
>JAJOZX010004945.1:322500-362500 GCA_023014485.1 Bathynomus jamesi | reverse complement strand
TCTTTTACACCGACAATATATATATATATATGTGTGCTTCTCGTTGGTGTAGTGTTTAGCGTCTTTGACTACGAATCTATCGGCCCCGGGATCGAAACCCGCTGACGGCAGCCGGCGCGCAGCAAAACCCAGCTGTTCATCCTTCCACACAATAAAGAAAGTGGTTGGCAGATAAATGGGTACCGTGGGTGGCCTAGTGGTTAAGACCGTGGGCTGCTGGTGGAACGTGGTTCGGATTCCACGTTAAACTGTAAGTCTAAGGTGGAGTGAAAACCTTGACCTTCGTCAGAATGAACAATTCGGGCGGAAGCCAACCAAGGGTTAAGGTGCATATATATATATATATATATATATATATATATATGGGATGGGTGTAACATATATATATATATATATTAGACCGTTTCACGATTGTATGGTAATTTTTCAAATTGAATTTTGATAAACGCACACACTTTTATTTTTTTATATAAAGGAAGAAAAACAAATAGACAAAATATTTTATTTGAATGATAAAAAGGCACCCCTCAGATGGCACTTCTTTTACATTAATGGATAATTAGAGCAAATATAAGACTGAACGAAAAATATGTTTTAAAACAAAGCGACTTAAATTCTATTTAAGACATATATTGATTAAGAATATAGGGATTTCAGTGGCTGAGGGACCTCCTTTCTCTGATTTTCAATGATTTGAAAGGCCAGTTGTCTCTCTTCCTCACTCTTTGTGAGCTTCTCATTAAACTCTGTAGCCAGTTTGACTCCTCGTTCAGCACAGTCGTTGATTACTTTGACTGCCATGACCCGATTACGGTGCTCCTCAATGTCTTCAAGTTTCTTGGGAATTTCTATTTTCAAACACTTGAAGAAGTCTTGTGTTTGAGTTGTGACAAAACTGGTAATCTTTAAGTCATTGGGGTTTTGCAACATTCGGGGGTCCATCTTTCTTGCCCTCACTTTTCGAGGAGGCGCGTGGTGAAGGTTGTGGAGCATTAGAACCTTATCATCTTCAGTCACGAGGTTTGAGAAAAAGCCAAATCCTACAAGATCCTCACTCAAGTACCAACCATGGTTCTGAAGTTTTTTGAGGGCTGTAGCACCCACTTCCTTATCAACCTAGATCTTGTAGATATGTAGTATCTTGAGGAGGGCCAAATCATTTGCTGGATCATCAATTCCAACTGGAGATGTATACCAAGCTTGAAGATAAACTGTCACTGAAAAGGCGTTTATTCGTATCAGAGCTTGTTTTTCATGAGGGGTGAGAAGGAATTGGTTCCTAAATAAGTAAATTTTTAAGGAATAGATGCCCTTTCCCATCCATCTAGCTCTGCTGTAAGCTCCTGGGTAGTGGAATCTGCTATCAGAGCCTTTATTTGTTTTAGGCATTGGAAAACCAAGGAAGATAAGTGCAAGTTCTAAGTATTCCCTGTAGTCACCTCGAGTGTGGCCCTCTTGAAGTTTGGAGTTGATGAAAGAAATAAGCTTGTCTCTGTGCTTCAAGATCCAATGATCTAAAGTTTCTGAGGTGAGATCATTGGGTTCATAGGGCTTGTAATTCTGCTGATCAATGTTATCCCAACAATCTCTGAATCGATTGAATAAGGGAATTTGTGGACCCGAAGAAGAGAAAAACATGTCAAAAACTGCAGTGATAAGAAGCTCGTGGATATGGTGGCGGCATGCCAGAAAAAGGAGTGATCTCTGAAGGGCCTTTTGGATGATGGTACAAGCCCCAGCATGGATACCTGTATTGCTTGCAGTAGTATCAAAACAAAGGCCTGCTATCCACTCATTTACTTGTGGCCATTGCTTCAAGACATCTAAAACTGCTCTCCCCATTTCTTCTCCCGTTCCAGAAATAAGCTTTGGAATAGACAGTAATTTTTCTAATTCGCCTGAACCAGTCACAACAATGGGCATTACATCAATCTTACCCCCATGCATGGATGGAAGAAGCTTTCCATCAAAATGAATTATTAAAGGGGTATTTGGTTGGAAACTGGCTTTAATGTCTTCTCCCATCTGCATCCGTGTTGATCGCCGAGACCTGTAGATAGAGGATGATGAAAGTGTGATCTCTTCAATTTCCACTCCAGCAGCTGAAAGGGCAGGTGCCACAATGTGCATAGCAGCTCTTGCAGATGTTCTAGTGCGGTCCAGAGCAGCCAAGAACTTTTTATCCCTAACAATTACACCTGGTTCAAGCTTCTCCTTTGTTGAAGATGATGATGAGAGTGCTCTGTAGAACAATTCATCACCAGATGATTCTTCACTTCCTCCTGAACCGGAATTTTCACATTGGTTGAGATCCACAACCTTTGTCAATTGCCTCATTTCTTCCTTTGATTTCCTGCGAAGTTTTTCCATTCTTTCCATGCTTATCTGTCGTGCTTTTGCCTTTCTTGAAAACTCCTTGTCTTCTGGACCCATAATCATTTTCCGATCGTTCCTTTGATCCTTAAGAAAATCTTTATCCTCCTGCAATTTTATTTCTGTTTCCACTTCTGAATGAGCTACATCGAAAAGCTTCTTTAAGCTGGTGACAAATTCTGCTTCATTCTTCTCTTGGGTAGGAGTTCGTCGAGTTCGGTTCTTGACCAGCCCTTCATGCTTATTGTAAAGCCTTTTAAGCTTTGAGACAATATAAGGCTTGTGGGATGTAATTAAGGAGGCTTTTTCCCACATAGCAATAACTTCGTTGGCTACAGTTGCGCAAGCTACAGAGACATTTTGCTTTCTCACCTTAATGTGATAAAAAAGACGTTTAAGGACATCACTGTTAGTTGGAAGCTGCTTCTCAGAAAAACCCTCTTCCAGCACTTGTCCGACCAACCAGACTTCACACTTGTTTCTGGTTTTTGCCATAATTCTGAGGGAAAAAGTTTTACCACCTGTTAGTCTTAATAATAATATAATATAATCATTAATCACTCACCTAAATTATATTATGACTTGATTACTGTAAGAAAGTTGTAAAGTAACATGAAGTAACCTTTCTAGAACAGTAAACTTGTGAAAATATCAGTAATTATAGATGAAAAAGCAAATAAAACATCATATAATCCATAAAGGAAAAAATGGAAATTCTAGAATAGTTATCCTGAAGGAAGAATTTTCTAGAATTCTCTCTAAAGAATATAGGGGGGTTACTGGACCATTCCTGAAAATGACCTACTTATCTTCCAATTTTATTTATGAATTTTATATACCAAATTTAAGAGGACATCACAAAATAAATAAATATATTTGCCAGAAAAATGAAAATTTTCTCATGAGGGGTAAAATAGATATGCATTGAGGGGTGGGATAACAATAAGCTCTTGTCTTAATATTTTGCATGAAGTCTTTATTCATGACAGATTACTTCTTTAGTATGTGTGCGTTGAGCCATCATAAATTTCGATTTTTCGAAACGGCCTAATATATATATATATATATATATATATGGGATGGGTGTAACATATATATATATATATATATATATATATATATATATATATATATATAAAGTGTGTGTCTGTGTGTTTGTATGTTCAGTATCAGATAAGCGCATACAGCTAAGATTTACGGGGCGCTCACAAATTTGCTTTACTCTTTCAGGGTTTAATAAATCTAAATATAATGAGGATACTGACAAAATTTATAGTTTACTAACGAGAATATATTTTATAAAGTTTATTTTAAATGAGGGAATCCTCCTTATCATAAGTTACACCTTATTTTTCACAATGGTGACTTTGGAAAAATATCCTCCACCAGGATTCGAATCTGGGAATCCTGACTCCTGGAGTCGGGGGTAACTGATATATATATATATATATGAAAATTATTTCGGGAAAGTAAGGCGTGACTAATATTTATGATGAAAATAACCAGGAAAGAAAATTGATACACGAAAATAGTGCTCAAAAGCTTTCGTCTGCTGACATCCTCGGTGCTCCTGAGGATGTCATTAGACGAAAGCGCTTGAGTACTATTTTGCGTTTTAATTTTCAATTTGAACCTTTTTCGTCCTATGGGCACCATTGAAATGAGAGAAATTAATATTTTTTAAACTTATTTTAAATTTTTATTAATAATTAATGAATGAATACATTTTGAAAAGGAGAAATTTAATTTATTTAATTTAACAGCTTTGAACCAAAATAAAAACCAAAAATATTTGTCGTTTCTTCAAAAATTTGACGATTTATTACGTTACATTATCATTATTATTGGTCATACCTAACCTAACCTAACCTAAGCCAAACCTAACCTAACTCAACTTAACCTAGCTTAACAGAGCCTAACCTATCCTAACCTGACCTAACTTAACCTGAACTAACCTAACTTAACCTCATTGTTGCCCATAGAACGAAAACGCCCCTTCAATTTTTCCTTCGTGGTTATTTTCATCATATATACAGGGTGTCCGGGCTTAAATGGCAATAAAATGAAACATTATAAATGTATTTTATTGCCATTTAAGCCCGGACACACACACACACACACACACACACACACACACACACACACACACACATATATATATATATATATATATATTACAGGGTGTCCGAGAATTATCTGTACAATTTTTGGCTGTTATTAAAAGTCAACCATGAAGTGTAGAAATTCCAGTGTTGTCCCATTTTACAGAGAAACTCATTAAGTTTTTTCTGATAACAAGTTTTGACAAGTTTTTTCTTTTTCAGATATTCATACACACCCCTCATCCTTAATGAATCCACAGGAGAAAGCACAGTGTGTTGAATGGTTTATCGTAACAAAATCAGATACACAAGTTCAACGAAGGTTTAGAACTAATTACAACAGAAACCTTCCATCAAGAGTAACCATACGAGCTTGGTATAAAAGGTTTAAGGAAACTGGAAGTGTAGAGCATAAGAAAGGAGCAGGGCGGCCTCGAACGTCTTTTGAAAATGTCCAGCGCATTCGAGAGGCTTTTGTTCGCAGTCCACGCAAGTCGACAAGAATTGCATCACGAGAGTTACAGATACCTCGTTCGACAGTGCATGATGTCTTGCGTAAACCTTTGAAGTTGCATCCTTACAAGTTGCAAATCTTGCAACAGATTACGCAAGAAGATAAGGTCTCCCGTAAGGAATTTGCAATGACTCTGCTTGACAGAGTCGACCAGGACAATGCGTTCTTGGCAGGAATCATGTTTTCGGACGAGGCAACTTTTCATGTTTCAGGCAAGGTAAACAAACAAAATGTGCGCATATGGAGGTCACAAAATCCACATTGCATAGAAGAGCACATCAGAGACAGTCCTAAAGTTAATGTGTGGTGTGGCCTGTTACATGATCGCGTGATTGGACCATTTTTCTTCGGTGAATCAACAGTGACCTCCAATACCTACCTGGACATGTTGCAACACTTTGTCTATCCGCAATTGGAAGCACTGCATCCACGCATCATTTTTCAGCAAGATGGCGCACCACCACATTGGGCCTTGATCGTCCGTAAGTCCCTGAATGAGACATTCCCAAACAGGTGGATTGGCCGTGGAGGTGCAATTCATTGGCCGGCTAGATCTCCCGACATCACACCCTGTGATTTCTTTCTTTGGGGATTCGTCAAAGATCTTGTGTACAATACGCGGGTGAGCGAATTGATGTGGATATGCTGCAGCGTACATGGCAACATTTGGATTATCGATTGGATGTTTTGCGAATCACTGATGGCGCACATATCGAATGTTTGTAACAACGTTACTTTAATAAAATAAACTTTTGAAAATACAAATTCTAAATAATCTTGTTTAAGAATTTTACGTGTGTTATCAAGAATTTTATTAAAAGATGAAATTGTACAGATAATTTTCGGACACACTGGAATTTCTGAAAAACTTGTCAAAACTTGGTATCAGAAAAAACTTAATGAGATTCTCTGTAAAATGGGACAACACTGGAATTTCTGCACTTCATGGTTGACTTTTAATAACAGCCAAAAATTGTACAGATAATTCTCGGACACCCTGTGTATATATATATATATATATGATGAATAAAACCACGAAGGAAAGGAAACACAGTGTGGTGCTCAAGCACTTTCGTCTAATGACATCCTCAGGAACATTGAAGTACATAAAGAGTTCAAGACTATATATAGGTTACAAAAAAAAAATATATATATATATATATATATATATATATATATATATAGTAAATACGAAATAAAAATTGTGAGAGGAGCATACACATTTGTAAGGAAAACTACCAATCTTAGCACTTTGCCCGAATTCAACACAACCTCAAATGGATTGTTTATAACCAATTTTACAGATAATGCCTAAATGATATATAGGTCACAAAAAAAATAAAAATAAATAAATAAAAATAAAAATAAATTGAAAAATAAAATTGTAAGAGGAGCAAACAAATTTATAAGGGAGCATTACCAAAGGTTTAGCACTCTGCACTTCTTGTTTAAATCCGTTCTGAACGAATTCAAAACAACGGGATCGAGTTGAAAAAGACCTTTGCTCATGTTAAAGTTATTTGTAAGTTGAATAATGGCAGACTCAAGAATATTTCTATTAACAATGTTGCTAGAGTGAAACAAAACTGAAGCATTATTCCAAGCAATACAATGGGATAACTCTGATAAATGGACAAAAAGGGCACTGGACGACTGTCCCGTTCTAACGGAATAGTGATGCTGTTTTACACGCGTGTGCAAATCCTTTCCCGTCTGCCCAATGTAAAAGGAATCACATTGTTTACGACCAATTTTATAGATAATGCCTGAATTATTGGTAGGGCTATTTTTTACTATGATATTTTCCACAATATTGTTATATGAAAATACTACATTAATATCCAAAAGTTTAAGTACATTAACAATACCTAAAAAGCCCGTGAAAAAATGGAAGTACTAAAATATTCTTTGACAAAGTGCGAGTGTTATTATTCATACGATAGAAGGTTCGTTTTGCCTTGTTAAGACAAGATTCCATAAACGCAGGTGGTATGTAGTATTTTCATATAACAATATTGTGAAAAATATCATAGTAAAAAATAGCCCTACCAATAATTCATGCATTATCTATAAAATTGGGTGTAAACAATGTGATTCCTTTTACATTGGTCAGACGGGAAAAGATTTGCACACGCGTGTAAAACAGTATCAATATTCCGTTAGAACGGGACAGTCGTCCAGTGCCCTTTTCGTCCATTTGTTAGAGTTATCCCACTGTATTGATTGGAATAATGCCTCAGTTTTGTTTCACTCTAGCAATATTGTTAATAGAAATATTCTTGAGTCTGCTATTATTCAACTTACAAATAACTTTAACATGAGCAAAGGTCTTTTTCAACTTGATCCCGTTGTTTTGAATTCGTTCAGAACAGATTTAAACAAGAAAGGCAGAGTGCTAAACCTTTGGTAATGCTCCCTTATGAATTTGTATGCTCCTCTTACAATTTTATTTTCAATTTATTTTTTTTATTTCTTTATTTTTATTTTTTTGTGACTTATATATCATTTAGGCATTATCTATAAAATGTGTTGTAAACAATCCATTTGAGCTTGTGTTCAATTCGGGCAAAGTGCTAAAATTGGTAGTTTTCCTTACAAATGTGTATGCTCCTCCCACAATTTTTATTTCTTTATTACTATATATATAGTCTATATATATTTTTTTTTGTAACCTATATATAGTCTTGAACTCTTTATGTACTTCAGTGTTCCTGAGGATGTCATTAGACGAAAGCGCTTGAGCACCACTCTGTGTTTCCTTTCCTTCGTGGTTTTATTCATCATAAATATTTTTCACGTGTAACTTTCGTGAAATAATTTTCATATTATATATATATATATATATAATATATACATACATATTTATATATACACACACACGAAGGTTGTTGTTTACGAACAGCTGTTTGCGACTTCCCTGACAGTCTGACAAACACTGAAAAAGATTAAGGGAAAGGTACACAGTCCAGTGTCTTCACTGAATCTTTACCTGTCGAGCTACAAATATTGTACATACCGTGAATATTTAACTTCCTAAAATACCACACATATATATATATTATACGGTGCTGGTTAAGTATGCGGTCTACCTACGATTCGGCGGTCTACCTTTTAATTATAGCTTCCTATCTTGTTTACTAATTGTTTGTTTACATCCCATTGTCAATCGCCCTTGACGATTGGTTAGGTTTAGTTATGATATTTTCGTTAGTTTTAACGAAAATATCATGATTAAACCTAACCAATCGTAGGTAGACCGCACACTTAACCAGCACCTATATATACACACAGTATATATATATATAATATATATATATATATATATATATATATATATATATATATATATATATATATATTAGTTTTATAGTTTTGAAATTTTAATTTATTTCAGACCTTCCACGGACACCCTCTGTCTAATAAAGAAAATGAATGGCGCTAATTTCCTCCCTCTTCTAAGATATTATTTTATTTTATTCTTTAGAAAAAATTGAGGAAGTAGCTACTCGGCGTGTAGCTATATTAAAGTAGCTCCTCGGCGTGTAGGCATATTAAAGTAGCTCCTCGGTATGTAGCCATATTAAACTACCGTAATCAGTATATTAACAAGAACAAAGAATCTCCGATAATACTAACTGTAAAGACATTACACTCAAAAAAACTTCTAAATTTAGAACTTATAACTTCTTTTTGAAGTTGCATTCTAAAAAGTTGTTCCTTTTTTTGGGTATCAAAACTTCTTGTCAGATGATAATGGGTGATCCATTTAAAATCGTACCTAAATTAAGTTTTTTTTTTAATTTGGGTACGATTTTAAATTGATCACCCTGTATAGTAACTTCTTTTAATGATAGGTAACTTCTTTTGATAAAAGAAATGGTTTTCAAAACTTCTTTTTTGAGTGATTTGAGGCAATAGAAGATAATATTTCTATGTATAGAAGTTTGCGGAAAAATCTTTATTTTCTGTGTACGTGTACTCCAAGTTCACATCCTTCGTAGGTGTAATACCTACTTTGTAAATAGTTGTTTATTTAATGACAGGACACCCAGACACCCAGGACATCTTTGAAGAGGAACATCTTCTGTTGATGATTATTATTACCTTCACCAACGTGAAGAGCCGGTTGGAGATATAGTTTTCGGTCGTGTGTGTGTGTGTGTGCAAGATAACTTAAATAGTCCAACCGTTTGAGAGTTCTGCTAGCGGAGGTTTGCGTCTCCTGACGTCTTTTGTAGTTTATATATGAACACTCATCATTATAAAGTCCTGTTACATAAGATACAAAAAGGATTTTCATAGCTCTGTGTTCATAAGTGGAGTTCAGGGTCTGTGAAAGTATTGTAGTGAATATTTGTTTGCGGCAATTTGTTTTATTTTCTTTACTACATTATTTAACTAATACATACTAACATTTTTAACATTAAATTTCTGAAAATTACTGATAATTTCATGACAAGCTAATCTTTTTTAACTAAAGTGTGTGTGTATATATATATGTATGTGTGTGTGTATATATATATATATATATATATATATATATATATATATATATATATATATATATATATATATATATATATATATATATATATATATATATGTGTGTGTGTGTGTGTGTGTGTATATGTCAGCCTAACAGGTGGATCCTGTTTAAATCCATTTAAATGGATAAGAACCTTAAAAGTATAAAACTCTAATCAAAATGACATTAAATTCTGAATACTTTTAGGTTTCCTCTTTTCATGCGGCCACCACATAACACCTAAGTCAGCGGTTCTCAAACTTTTTCTTCTTCTGTACCCCTTGAATTCTTTCACGGGATTTTCTGGATTTTCGAGAGAGATAGACGATTTTTACTTTCTTTACGACCGTGTGACTCGTGGCCGTTTGTTAATCGTATATAAAATTAAAAGGGTTGTTATATTTTCAGGACCCCTTCGCGTACCCCCTAATATTCCCTCGCGTACCCCTAGGGGTACACCGTACTCCAGTTTGAGAAACACTGACCTACTGTAAATGTAATCTACTGACCGGGACCGTCGAAACGTCATCGCGCTGTCGCTTACTTATTTTTTTCAAGTTAGTCTGTAAACCTTCAGTATTTTAATAAATGCAAAAAACTTCACTTTTTTCTAATAGACAGAGTCTATTTCCACAACAGTTTCGATGCCCACTGTCATCCTCTTCGGGTGGATACAGGGGATCGAAACTGTTGTGGAAATAAACTCTGTCTATTAGAGTGGGTTTTCATTATCATACTTTAGTAATTTGTTTTAAAATGTTCTATCAAACCATAGAATTCCTTATGTGATTTAAAATTTTTTGTAACACGATACCTTCTTTCGGAGCCCCTTCTGGCTCAAAGAAAGAAACCTCTTCGAGGGAAAATCAATCACTTTAAATATAGCTATCAGTTTGGACGGTGAGTGGTTAATAGGAGGAAAACCCCCCTCCTTTAAGGCGGTCAGATTTGGTGGATTCCAACCAAGGTTTTTTTAGATATAAGCTCAAGCACAGTTTTAGTGGGCGGGGTAAATCTTGTAAAAAAAACTTGGGTTGACACGCTCCTTTTCCTCTAAATAGTTGTGAATTTTTGGTGTGCAATTTTGCTGTACTCGCTTAATTAAGTTTTATTGTGTAACCTTGAAATTTTCACTAAACTTGTTTGAACGCCATTTTTTTATTTTGGCTTTGAATTTGTGCAAGTAATTTTGTGACATTTTTTGATTAATTTTTCTTTTTTCAAATTTTGAAATATTGCTTTGTCATGTTTTAATTCTCCGGCCGTCATATTTTCATGGTATATTTATGAATCAAACATGAAAATTAAAAACATTTCCCTTGTAGTAAATAAACAGTATAAACTGGAACCCAAATCGTTTAAATTACCTTTTCTCAGTTATGTGAATGTACTTTGTTTTGAAACGTGAAACCTGAATGCGGAGTATAAAAGTCATCGATGTTCTGAATGAAACTCTGTAAGAATTCATACTGTGAGGGGGAATTACTGATCAAAATTGCACTCAAAATGATGGTATCAAAATAATACCTCAACTGTACATTGATCAAATGACTGTAAACTGAGAAATTATACCGATTTAGTGAGATAGACTGAAAGGAGCATCAGTGAAAGAGGAAAACTGAGTGTGGTACATATTTCCACCATGGGGAAGAGACGCATTGGTTAAAAATAACCGTTACGCCTAATAGACAAATTAACGACGACGGTCCCGGGATACCTGGTCCCATAGCGCGGCGACATATATATATATATTATATATATATATATATATATATATATATGCGCCTCGGTGGTGTAGTGGTTAGCGTCGCTGACTACGAATCCATCGGACCTGGGTTCGAGACCCGGTGACGGCAGCCGGCGCCCAGCAAAACCCAGCTGTTCATCCTTCCACACAATAAAGAAAGTGGTTGGTAGATAAATGGGTACCCTAGATGGCCTAATGGTTAAGACGCTGTGCTGCTGGTGGGGCGTGGTTCGGATTCCACGTTAAACTGTAGGTCTAAGGTGAAGTGAAAAGTTTGACCTTCGTCGGAATGAACAATTCAGGCGGAAGCTAACCAAAGGTTATATATACTGTATATATCGCTATGGATTATCGTCGACGTAAGACTCTTATGCCGTTTCCTAAATAAATTGTTGACCATTTTAAATTAACTGTAATCGGTTTTTATGAGGTAATCCTTAGTTTTGATGTGCTTCTTCTATATTCGTTGATATTGTTTGTAAACTAATTCCAGTTTCACCTTTATCCTTCTCTCGATATGGAAAAAGAGATGAGAGAGAGAGAGAGAGAGAGAGAGAGAGAGAGAGAGAGAGAGAGAGAGAGAGAGAGAGAGAGAGAGAGAGAGAGAGAGTTTTCAAGAAATTTTTATAGAACCTTTCCGGATATGTTATTATAAATCTAAGGCAGGAAAAACGAAATTTAAGTTTCATTTTAAAAACAGTATATATGTGTATATATATATATATATATATATATATATATATATACACATGGTGTTTCAGGTTGACCCTAAAAATATGAAAATATATATTAATTACGGAATTACTATGACAAACTTCAAATACCACATACCAAATACAAACTACAAATTCCGCCAATTTCCATATTTCTAGGGTCGACCTGAAACACCCTGTGTGGTGTGTATATATATATATATATATATATATATATATATATATATATATATATATAGTGCAAGAGCACTGGCTACCTAAGCAAGAACTAAAATTCTTCTCTACCATCTATGATGACTTTATGTACCATGAGTCATCAGCAGTAGACTTGTCAGATGAATTAATGTACGGTAGGCTTTTTGGTGGTGTTGCTTTCTTAATAAGGAAAAATTTGTCAAAACATATAAAATTTTTAACAAGCGATAATGTAAGGTTGTTAGGCATTGAATTACGAGTGAACAATAATTGTATATTAATTGTAAACTGCTATTTACCACACAACAACGGCTGTAATCTAGATGGATACATTGATTTGCTGTATAAAATTAAGTCATTATCAGATAACCCCAAATATTCTCACTGTATGATAATGGGGGACTTTAACGCGCATGTGAACTCGGAATTCTTTGTAGAATTGGGTATCATTTGTGAGTCGGCCAAATTAAGTATAAGTGATGTACTGTAGATGTAATTTTACATACGTTAGTGATATGAGTGGTACCACCAGGTGGATTGATCATTGTCTCACTAGTAATAATCTAAAGCGTGGAGTTGTTAAAGTTCATATTCTGCATGATTTCCTTCTTTCTGATCATAGACCATTAGAACTATTAATTAATTTTACCAATTTATGCGCAACACGACATAACAAGAACTCAATAGGTAAGAATAATCTCGTCGATTGGTCTAATGTTAATATGCAACAGAGAATAGGATACAAAGCCAGAACATGTCACCTCTTTAATAATTTAGAAATTTTGCATCTTGCCTGTAATAATCCTTGTTCAAATGATTCTCACTGTAAACTCATAGATAGATATTATAGTAAGATAGTATCCCTGTTAAGAGAAGCGGGAAGTCCCCTGATTAAATCTTACAACTATCATACTAAGATTATTCCTGGATGGAATGATTTTATTGCCCCCCCCTGAAGAGGGAATCGAAAGACGCCTACGATTTGTGGTGCTTTCATGGTAGACCCAGATTAGGACCAGTATACATGAATATGTGTAGAAGTAGGGGTCAGTATAAGGCGGCGATAAGGCGATGTAAACAGGAAGAAGAGTCTATTCGAGCATCAAAAGCCTGTGAAACTCGCATAAATAACTATAATAAAATTTTTTGGAAATTTGTTAAGAATCAAACAGGTGTCAAAAGTGTCCTCTCTCCGACAATCGATGGGGTGTCGGGGGAGGATGAAATTGCAAAGCTGTGGAAAAAACCACTACTCTAACATTCTTAACAGTGTGAGTAGGGATAATCTTAAGATAGATTGCAACGAAATGCCTGTGGGAGGGACAAGGGAAAATACTTTGATATCAGTTCCTGAAGTAAAGAGGTTAATTAAATAGTTAAAGACTGGTTCTGCGTGAGGGGTAGATGACCTATCGAATGAGCACTTAAAAAATGCAAATGACTTAGTATGTCTGCATATATCATTGCTCTTATCAGCCATACTTGCTCATAGCCATATCCCTGCAGAGTTTATGAGGGTATATATCTTGCCCCTGGTCAAAAATAAGTATGGAGACATTCTGTCCAGCAATAATTACAGGCCTATTGCTGTCGCTTCCTGCTCCTCGAAACTACTAGAAAAACTCTGTTTACTCCAATTAAATGATTACCTATGGACATCTAATCAGTTTGGTTTTAAAAGGTTCCACTCAACTGACCTGTGTATCTATGTACTTAAAGAAACAATATCTAAATACATTGACAGTAATTCAACTATTTATAGCTGTTTCCTAGATATAAGTAAGGCGTATGATAGAGTGAACCACAATATTTTATTAAAAAAACTAGAAGACAGGAAGGTTCCCATGTACATATTAAATTTAATAAAATTTTGGTATTCCCACCAATCTTTTACCGTTAGGTAGGGCAATGTACTATCTGAATGTTTTGGCTCCTCTTGCGGGGTGAGACAAGGTTCCTTGCTCTCCCTATGCTTTTTAATGTGCATATTGACGGATTAATTGCTTCACTTAATGAGGCAACAGTGGGATGTTGTACAGATAACACAAGGATAAATAACTTAGTTTATGCCTATGATATGGTGTTAATAAGTCCCTCTGTTAAAGGTCTGGATCGGCTACTAAAAGTCTGCGAAGAGTATTCGCAGAAACATGATATTCTTTTTAATGTTACAAAAACTAAGGTTATGCAATTCCATCCTGAAAGCTGTAATCAGCCAGCTGACATTAGGTTTAAAATGAAAGGTGAAGTATATAATTGAGGAAGTACAAGAGTTTAAATATTTGGGTCATACTATTACCAGCTCCTTGAGTGATGACTTAGACATAAAAAAACAATCTCGAAGCCCTTGTGCTAAAGCGAATATGACTATAAGGAACTTTCGGTCCTGTACAAGTGAAGCCAAAGACACTCTCTTTCGTACTTTCTGCAGTAATATATACGGACAGCAACTGTGGGTGAATTATAAAAAAAAGGTTCTGGCAGAACCCTAAATTTACTGTACAACAGGTCTTTCAGACTCACATAAATTACTTCCGAGATGCTCAGCTTCGCAAATGTTTGCTACCCGCAATGTCCCGAGCTTCACGGAGGTAACAAGACGTGCTCAATACAGTCTAATGCAGAGAATTAAAAAATCAACCAACCCGATTATCCAAGCTATCCATGAGTCCTGCTGTTTATCCTTTAAACTATGGAATTCTTGGTACGAAAACGTCTGTCTGTAGCTCCACTTAACTCCGACATTACTGTATTATTTCTAATCAACTGTATATATTTCTATCCTTAGTATGTGAACTGTCATTGTATTAATAATATTTGTCATATGGACTATAGTCTGCCAATAAACCTTTTCATTTTCATATATCTTACACATGAAGTAGGTCGAACTGGAATATGATTGAATTGGACTTAGTTCCATTTGATTTAATTCCAGTTCGACCTTGTTTCTAATCTAACCTAACTTTCCCTGACTTAGCGTCTCTGAACTATCCAATCTGTTGCCTTTCTGAAAAAGAATCCCCAATAATAAAATACACATCCATTAAAGATAACGGGTAAATAAAAATAGGGATTTTTTTCTAATGGTTCCTGCGCTAGACCAAAGTGAAGACACTAAGATCGGGGTTCGACCCCCGATCGTGCATGGTAATAATTATCGGGGCGTTAGCGCAATGCGCCGCACTAGTGTGGCCTGAGCGCTGCGCCAGTTTGTGACGATCTTCACTAATTATTTTTATTATTTATTGCCATGGTACAAGTCGGCCACTTCTCGGTTGGTCTGCAACACTTCCAGTCTTCTTGAACTTCTCAATGAGTTTGGCAACGGTGTCGTGTGTGATGTGCGTGCCGGGGGCGTATCTCCTGTTAAAATCCTCGGCAACCTTGCGACAGCTTCCTGATCCTGCCAGAAGAATGATCTCTATACACTCTTCTTGGGACAAAAGCATCTCAGCACATCACCTACAAAAAAAAAAAAAAAATCATTTATTTATCACGACCATTTTGCCTATGTATGGAGACTTTTGACTCACCCTGTGTGTGTATATATGTATATATATATATATATATATATATATATATATATATATATTATGTGTGTGTGTATATATATATGTATATACATATATAAATATATAATTATATTTATATTCTGTTCTCTGTCTCACTTATCGTCTCTCAGGGCTTCAAGGCTGGAAGATGAAGAATATCACAGTTAATAGACCACTTTGAGAAAGTAGCAAAAACACCGGATCGAGGTCAAAATATAGATATAACATATATACCCATTTTGTTAAAGCCTTCGATAAATAAGATCATGGAATTATAGCACAGAAACTTGATAATACAGAAATTACTAGAAAGTTCGGACGATCTATATTTATTTAATATTTTGACTTAAAAAAAACAAACAATGGTGGTAAATTGTGTTAAATGTGAAGTTTCAAAAGTTATCATCCCACAAGATACACTACTAACTTCCTTCTCCCTCGTAATTATAATGATTTGCCGAGATTGATGCAGACACTAATGACATTGAAATATCGTGTTTCACGGATGACTCAAAGATAACGGGTGTCTCAATATACATGCAACCCATGTCACTGCTAATAATTCTGCCAATATTAATGTTCTCGTTCGATTTTCTCAGATTTGAAGAGAGGAGACGATAACAACTAATAATTATCAATCAAAATGCCTTGGACAGAGGAGGAAAAAAATTTTTGCGTCACTACTTATTTGGAGACGAAATCATTCAAAACTGTGCAAGCGAAATTTCGCAGGAAGTTCAACTTCAACAATTATCCCCAGAAAAGCCAAATTTATCGTTGGGCACACAATTTTAAGCCACAGGATCAGTAAACAATCTCAACAAGAAAGCAGAAACACCCAGATCTGGCAGGAAGGTGACTGCAAGATCTCCTGACAATGTGAATGCGGTGAGAGATTCTGTCGGAAGGAGTCCGAAAAAGTCAATCCGAAGACGTTGCCAAGATCTGGGTCTTTCACGTGCGTCAGTGCAAAGAATCTTGATCAAGGATCTTCAGCTGTACCCATACAGGATCCAGATCAAGCATAAACTCACACCAGCTGACATGGCAAAACGTGTTGTGATGTGCCGGTGGTTCGAGAACAAGATCGAAGAGGATCCTGACTTTCTTGATGATGTTTGGTTCAGCGACGAAGCACACTTCTTGCTCAGTGGGTATGTCAATAGCAAGAACAATGTGTTCTGGGGCACACAAGCCCCAGACGAGGTGCTTCAGAGGCCCTTGCACTCTGTGCAGGGTGTCAGGGTGATTGACAACTTCGCTCGTCGGCTTCAAGTGTGTCTGCAGCGCAACGGCGGTCATTTGGAACATGTGCTCTAATAAATGTATCCTTTGATCTAGAGACCTCAAATCTTCAGTTTTTAATTGTTATCATATCAGCTTCCAGGAAATGTAATCTTTTTTGGAGTTTATTTTCTGAGTAATAAATTATTATCATGTCAATGGGTTCCATCTATTTTGAGACACCCGTATACGAGGAAATATCAAATAAAAGTGACATAGCAAAATTACAAAACGACATTTAGTAAAGTGGTCGGAAGACAACAATATGAAGTTCAGCGAAGAAAAATTCCAGCTGAAAAGATATAGTAGCAAAATGGAAAAGCGAAATAAAGGGTACAAAACGCTGCAAAACAGACAGCTAACACCAAACCAACAAGTCAGGGATCATGGAGTAATAATGTCGTCAGATGCAGAATTCAGAGAACACTATAATTTTAAAACTACAACAGCTAGAAAAATAATGAGAATCTCCTGGAGGAGCTTCCACAGCCGAAAAGCAAGCATCATACTAAAATTACGGAAGAGTTTACAGATAAGTAGTGGTGAACTACCTACGGAGGCTTCATTAGTACACTGTTCACTGTATACACTTGTTAATAATAAGTTATATTAAAAATCTTGCTCAATTACATGGACTGTAAACTGTCTTTAATTTGCATAGACGGTTTTTCCATTCTCTTTTGTGGGTGAAATAAACCGGAGACTCTCTGAAAGAAACAGTATTTTATCATAACAGAATATTTACCTGGCATTCATAAAGAAATCTTAATTTTAGTATAATAATAAATATAACCTGACCTAACATAACATAACATAACCTATTAACTTAAGCAGTGAAAGTGACCATTGTAACTAATGCTATATACATTCTTAGCTTTCAGCTTATTGGCCAGGCATTATCTTAATGCCTGATTTCGCTTATTGCCGCTAACGTATATATATTATATATATAAAACCTTGGTTTTGCTTCCGCAAATGAACATTCTGACGAAGGTCAAGTTTGTCACTCCACCTTATACTATATATATATTTTTTTTCCAACTAGTTTTGGGTAATTGAGTTATATAAAGAAGTATACATACAGTATATATGCAGTAATGGTGACATTTTGTAATAAACTGAATTTGTATCATTATTTTTATATGATTTATTCAGTAAATTGATCGTTAATTAAAATGTTATCAACTTATGGTCGTGTATAACAGTTATTTTGCGAAACAAACTCTGTTTAGGCTTAAAAAGCGACTTGAGAGAGAAGAATTGAGCGTTTTAAAGGTAACCAATCATGTAAAAGCTCGCAATCACAGCCTTCTTTTAACCAATAGCAAGACGCCTATAGAAGCGTCCTATGAGAACATCTGTAGAGAAGTTCCAGTCAGTTTTGTATACAGAGAATTTCAATGCATGCAGCTTTTTTTTTTTTTTTTTAATTCCAACGGAAAGCAAACAAGGTAAAATCTAACAACTTTGGGTCTTCAGCCATCCACAAATTATTAAGCTTCTCAAAAGCATTACGATTCCAAAAATTTTTTTTATTTTTTATTTAAACATACAGTACAGGATTAGACTAAAACCAAAACTAACTACAGTATTTCAACACTGCCTCTGAAATTTACAAATGTTAACGCCAATTTTTGAAGCTTCTATAAACGGGTGATCAATATTAAAAGACACTGAAAGAACTGTACATCTATGTTGTTAAATTTAAGCTCCCAATATACTTCATTCTCTCAATTTTTAAACGAACATCTATTTATTTATTCAACAAAGTTACATTTCGTCCTCGAAAAATAAAAAAAAGTTCCCTCCAAGAAATGTCGATTTTCTTCTTTTTTTTAATAAGTTTGGAAAATATCTAATTTTGAAAAGTTATTTTCTTGACAGTTTCAGAGAAATTTTTGATGTGTTGTATTTAACCTAAATTGCTTCTTTCAACCTTAGGACGAGCTGGTAAAAAAGCAAATTGACTAATTCAAGCAAATTACATTTTATGTCCGTATTTTAATTTTAAACACACATGAATCATTTAAGGTTTATTAGTTTTTTCTCTGCTTTCAAAGAGAGAAAGAGTGGCTGCAATCAAGCAAGAAATTCCTTGTCTAATAATTAAATAAGGATATTTTTGTATTTGTTTTTATTTCGAATGTGTGTGTGTGTGTGTGTAGAATTGTGTGTGTGTGTGTGTAGAATTGTGTGTGTGTGTGTGTGTGTGTGTGTGTGTGTGTGTGTGTGTGTGTAGAATTCTGTCTGTCTGTCTATGCGTGTGCAAACGCCTAGGTCATTGAGCATAAGCGAGGTCGAGCGTGTGATAATTTATGGGTGTAATAGGTAGTTTTTTGCGAGGTAACACTTTGGTACCTCGGAACATTTAAAATTAGATTAAAAAACCTGGAAAATTGTTTATTGTCCGAAACAATAATATATGTTAACCCTGACTTTATTACATTATCTAGGTAATGTTAGGTTAGGTTAGGGTTAGCTATGTAAATAGGAACATTCCTATAAAGCCTTGAAGTCAAAGTACCTCAATGGTCTTTTTGTAACTTTAATATTCCAGGTAATGAAGGGTTTCCATTGAGCAGATGGGTTCCTTTTTTAGATAGCTTTTTGGTATTTAAACCCCCAAAAGATAGCCAGTACGTTCCCAGTTAGTGTCTACGTGGTCCCCAGTTTGGAACTTAATTCTGAGAAGACCCTTTCCTTTAACCTATTTCGAGAGGTAATATAGGGAACAAAACGGTTGACAATTTTTCAAGTCATATGGAACTTTACTGCTTACAGTAGGGTAGAGTAGGGTAGGGTAGGGTAGGGTAGGGTAGCTAGTACCCCACTATTCGAGCCTTCATTTAATTCTGAGCTACCTAATTACTAGGGGCACCCAATATATTTTGCCTCACCCTTTTTCCTTAGCTAAATAATAGGCCATGGGGCTGAATGTCCTTTGGGTCGTTAGTTTGAACTGTCTGCGATTCGCATAACCGGATTTTTCCAGTTTCAACCTCCCCTCCTTGTAAAAAAACCGTTTTTAAACGCCCTTCTATAAAACCGATGGTTAACGCAGTTTCAAAAATGGCGTCTGACAGTGATGTGCGTCGTAAACAGACAGCTGTTGTCGAGTTCTTAACCGCAGAGAAGGAAACAGTTAGAAATATTCACAAACGTCTACAAAACGTTTACGGAGATGCTGTTGTTGATCGAAGCACAGTTGGACGCTGGTCTAAACGTGTGAGATCATCGGAGAGAGGGAGAGCCAGATTCGATGATGAGCCACGCAGCGATCGCCCGGCATTGGCTGTCACATCTCACACTGTGCAACGTGCTAACGGCATCATTCGATCAAATCGGCGCATCACATACAAGGAGCTATCACTGGAGCTAGGAATTAGTGAAGGAAGTGTGAATACGATAATTCAGCAACTGGGATACTCAAAAGTGTGTTCACGTTTGTTCATCGCGAACTGACTGAAGATCACAAAGCCCAAAGAATAGAAATTGCTTCTGAGTCGTTGGTTCGATACGAGACAGAAGGGGATGACTTTCTTTCACGAATTGTGACTGGGGATGAGACTTGGGTACACCACTTTGAACCTGAAACAAAACGCCAATCCATGGAGTGGCATCACGCAGACTCCCCACGCAAGAAAAAGTTCAAAATGGCTCCCTCTGCAGGAAACGTTATGGCCACCATCTTCTGGGACATGAAAGGAGTGATTCTGGTGGACATTATGAAGAAAGGACAAACAATCAACTCAGAGGCATATATTGTTACCCTACAGAGACTCCAGAGACGTATAAAGCGAGTTCGACCGGAGAGAAAACTGGAGGACGTCCTTCTTTTGTACGATAACGCAAGACCACACAACAGTTTGCAAACAAGAGAGGCCATCACAAAAATGCTCTTCACTGTGTTACCCCACCCTCCATACAGCCCGAATTTGGCACCTTCAGACTTCCATTTGTTTGGGCCAATGAAGGATGCTATTCGTGGAAGAAAGTTTCAGAGTGACGATGAGGTTGTTGAGGAGGATAAGAAGTGGCTCCAGCGGAACTCAGCGGACTTTACCAGCAAAGAATAAAGGCACTTGTTTCGAGGTGGAGGAAATCCGTAGAAGAGGATGGAGACTACGTGGAAAAATAAAAACTTGTAAAAAAGGTATGTAACTACTTATGTACAAAATTTCTGGAACTTACAAGGAAACTTGGAAAGAAAAAAAAAAGGTGGGGCAAAATATATTGAGTGACCTTCGTACATTGATTTCGCTTGTGCATTATTTAAACTTCCTTATTAAAATATTTGGCACATAAAATACAGTATTTGTTCTTAATATTAGGATCGTTGCTCAAGAAACTAGATATGAGATGCGTTAGCTACTTAGACATTTAAATTCCTATACCTGATTAAGAGTAGCCCCACTAAATTCAAATACATGTTCATTTTATTGTCTAAACTGTTAAGAGTAAAAATGCCTAACTGTTGTCGTAACTACACTAAATATATTCTGCTTTTCTGCATTATTTTAAACACTCAAGACCTTCAACTGACTAGCTGATTAACACCATGTCATCAACACATCACCTATAAAACGTCCAGCATTCATTATTAATTGACAGAGCGTCAATATGTACACAGCATAGGAGGCCTCGTGGGAATACTCAACGGAGATACAGCAATGAAACAACACTGCAGAAAATAATAGTATTGTGTGCAAATGTAAAGATTCATGAGTACAGTTTATCTTAAATCTTTATCTGACGAACCTTCTACATACATAAGTTCTTTAATGAGATATTTAATTTCTGGTACTGAAGTATCAATAACATTAATAACTCAGTAAGGAATTATGAGGGAGTGAGCTGAGATTTTCTCTGCTTAATTACTGTTAAGAATATTAGATTAATAATCGTCTCACAGATCTGCAATATTTTTAGCTCCTGAAACCCCATCGATTGAAGGGAAGAAGCTGACCGATTACTTCCCACATCTCATCCGCTGTTCGCAAGTAATAATGCTCGAAGTGAGATTTCCCGATTTGTATAAATTTCTTGATTTTAAAAAGAGCGACGAAAGACCGCGACGCAATTGCGGTCATTTTGGGTACCTCGAGAGATAAATCTCACTTGAAGTGGGAATGTGAATAGATATAAGGATTTCCTCCTCTGAAATTCTCACTCACAGATTTTTCACTAGTGGGTGATAAATGAAGTGAAAATGATATTGAGTTGAAAGAGACCGATAACACCTATGGTTCGTTTTTGAAGTATTTCCAAAGATTCTTATCATTATGCAAGTTAGCCTTACATACTCCAAGGACCGTAATATTCTTCCCTTTTTGTTCGCATTGTATACAGCAGCAGCTTTACGTAAGACTTATATTCTACTCGACCACGTATATTGATCCTATTCTGGATTTAACAAAAGATTACAAAGGTCATACATACTATAGGCCTATATATTTTTAGCTTTTAATTTAAGTGAGGCCACAAAATCATTTCGCGGTCGAATAACTTCTTTTATCAACAAAATAAAATTTAAAAACAGACACTCGACATTTTTCACAGAAACTCGACATTTTTCTTTCAGCAAAATGTCAAAAGCTAAATTTAATTAAACCAATGATTTGAAAAAAAAAATTATCTCAAAGAATTACAAAAGTAAAAAGTTTCGCAGTGAAAATTTTGAAGAACAGTTGTTAAACTCTACATTACTCGTTAATAATGATGAAAAAAAATGTTATAATTCATATGAATTGTGTATTATGATGTGGAATGATGTTTAACCTTTCAGAGCCCAGAAGGTCATTTCTCTTCAGAAAACGAGTGGAAAAATCCCATCAATATACCACGTAAGCTTTGAAAGGTTAATAGAGGTTAAATTAGGTTTCCCTCATTTGTAAACAATTTTTAATAATGATTAAGTATTTGTTAAAGTTCGGATGTTAAAATGTTAAATTATTACATCGAAAATAGCACGCGATCTACTGTAGCATTTTGTCTTAGTTTCACCGTTTGTACACCAACTTTTTATACAGTGTTTCCTTTCAAACAGTTCCTGTATGTACTGTAGAGTAAATTACCCAGTGGGTAACACCGTTTTCCTATAAACGAAGTGAAGACACTGAAATCGGGAGTTCGATCCCCAGTGATAAATAGTTACTAACACAAGCCTGCGATGGTTTTGTTGTCCGAAATATTTTATCACTTATATAGTAATTTTTGCACGCTGATTCCAAAAATAATATTCATTTTTCGCCATCACGTACAGATTTTTCATAAAATGTCATATTTCATATGACATATGTAAGTAATTTTCATTAAAATTGACTCAATTTAATTTTTATTAAAAACTGCTGCCTATAAATGCCTATAAATACACTTGAATAGATCTCTGCATTATTGTTATACATTTAAAGTGAATATTCCCTGGAAAAAGGTTTATGTACGGTTAAGTCTAAATGCGTGTATTTGAAACGGTACGTATTCGACTCAGTCGTCGTTAGTGGGTTAACTACTTCCAAAGACCATTTTTGTGCTTATTTGCATATAAAAGATGGGTCGAAATCACAATACATCAGTATTATACAGTCGATGAAACCCAACGTCTTCCACGAAATGAAATTAACGAAGTAAGATAGTGATATACAGGGTGTTCTAAAATTTCCTAGTAAACTTTTGTGTTTTAGAATTACCTAGGGAACTTTTATATGAACAAAATATCTTAACAGAAATTATGCGATATTTAACAATTTTATTTCTAATACAGCGACAATAAGAAAAGCAACAATAATTGTTTATTTTAGATGTTCAAAGTGTCTTCCTTCAATTTGAACACATTGTTCACACCGTCTGACTACTGATCGACAGATAATATAGAAGTTTACTAGGTAATTTTAAAACACCCTTATATATATACGGGTGATCCAGAGAAATGGGACCCAAAAGAAACCCCTGTAACTCTTAAAGTATAAGTCCTTTTATAAAATCATACGCATCATTCGAAAGAGGATAGTTACAAGTTTGTACAGGATTGTATAGGTTTTGACAACACAAGACAAGATAAGATACAAAACAAAATAAAAGTGTTAGTTAAAACTAACCCTTCAAGATGACTGCATGGACTGTGGAACAGCTGCGTTTCATAACTGAGCAATATTATGAGCATGGAAGAAGTGTAGTTTCAGCTCAAAGATCTTTCAAGACAAATTTTTAGATGTCAAAATCACCTTCTAAGAAAGTAATCCGTCGGTGTGTCAGAAATTTTTCCCTAACTGACAGCATTGGGAAAAGAAAACCAACTGGAAGAGTGCGCACAGCAAGGATAGACGAGATCATTAACAGAACTCATGAAATTGTACAGGATAATCCTAACATAAGCATCAGACGTGCTTCTCAGCTGTTAGGAGTTGGATATGGAACAACACACCGTATATTCAAGCAAAATTTAATGCTCTTTCCATATAAAATTCAAACAGTGCAACAACTAAACGATGGAGATTTCGCACGAAGACGACAATTCTGTCAATGGATCCAACAGAAGGTAAATGACACCACCAATTTTCTAGCAACTTTGATTATGTCAGACGAAGCCGATTTTCACTTGAATGGAACTGTAAACAAACAAAATTGTCGTTTCTGGGCAACAGAAAATCCATTGAATATTACCGAAGTCCCGTTGCATAGTCAGCGTGTAACTGTTTGGTGTGGTCTTACTGCATCTCAGATCATAGGGCCGTACTTTTTCGAGGATTCCACCGGAAACACGGTCACTGTAAATGGTGATCGCTACGAAAAAATGTTGACCGATTTCCTTATTCCTAAATTAAGAGATCTTTGTCTAGAAAACCACTGGTTCCAACAAGACGGAGCTACCTGCCATACCACGAGGAACTGCATGGCAGTTTTGCGTCAAACGTTTCCAGGCGAGTTAATCTCAAGATTTGGAGATTTTGAATGGCCCGCAAGGTCTCCGGATTTTTCTCCCTTAGATTATTATCTCTGGGGATATTTAAAGAGCAGGGTCTACAGAAATAACCCAACGACCATGCAAGAATTGAAGGCCGCCATCACAAATGAGATACAGGCCATACCACCGCACACTCTTGCAAAAGTGATGCAGAACTTACAAGCGAGAACACTGGAATGCTTGGCAACTAATGGAGCACATTTGAAAGGAGTCATTTTAAAAAAATAAATATTTCATGATAAACTTGTAACTCTACTCTTTCGAATGATATATAGTTTTTATGAAAGGAATTAAATATTAAGAATATTTGGCTTTTTTTATGGGTCCCATTTATCTGGATCACCCAGTATATATATATATATATATATATATATTATATATATATATATATATATATATATTATATATATATATATATATATATATATCAAAGCTATGACTTCTCCTTAGGGAAACGGAGCTTACAGATGAAAAGAAGGATCAACACAACGGCAAACATTTTCATTTATTTGTATCAGACGTTTCGACAATCTTTTGTCATCATCAGTGAGTTAAGTCTTAACCTTAAAACAAAATTGAAAAGTGAAAGTTACATCAATACAATATTAAAACCATTAAAATTAAAACCTTAAAGCAAAATGAAAATTGCATCAATACAAAATTAAAATCATTTAAATTTCATCACTATAAAAACTAAAATTAAATTAAATTCATCACTATAAAAACTAAAATTAAATTACCTCAATAGGTAAATACACAATGTTTACATCCACCTCCATACTTGGCAAAGTCTAAGGGAACACTGGATGGTCAGAGGATTAGAAAGGGTAGTCTGTGAAAAACGGTTGTTAGTCAAAAGAGTTGTAATTTGTAGGATGAGCTATTATTATTAAGGGAGGGTTTGTTTCTATAGATGTACAAAGATTCTAAAATTCGGAGTTCTGTAAGGTTATTGGATCTAGTTAAAATTTCAAACTGAGTTTTGTGAAGGGGATGGTCGTTTTCATTGAATGGATGTGCGTGTAGGGGGGAGAGGGTGTTTGGTTCGGTTTCCGTGGTACACGATGACTGTCATATCCGAAACGTGCGAGCAACGACATTCGTAATGTCGTGATAAATATAAACTTTAATTTTAAGTTGTTGGTCTATTTTATTTGGTCTATTTTATTTCAATAAAAATAAATGTAAATCATAATGGGTAGATTACGTTAAATTAGCTATTGGCGCTGGTTTCTACGAGTGTTCGCGATAATTAAGGTACACTACAAACGTGTTTCAATTCATTTCTTATGGTTACGCCATGCTCACGTCTCAACATTGCTTTCCGTTAGATCGGCGAAGTTGAGCGACACTGCGTAGTTCAGTAGCTTGGTGGGTGACCGTTTTTCAGTTCAGATGATGTAGCGACCCTTAGCTGGGGTTCAGATCCCCCCGTAAAACTGTAAGTCAGGTCTCTTTTATCATATAACCTTTGTCGTTACGGAGGAGGTTAAACTTCGCAATGCATCATAATATATGTACATATACAGAGAGTTGACAAAAATAAATAGACACCTTTAGTTTTTTCCATTTTTTTTATTTGATAATAAATTGAATCAATTTTTTAAAATCGTGTTGCTTTCCCCTTTCCATTTTGTAAAATTGACATACATTCTGGCATTCTATTGATGAACGTTGTCATTTGTTCTTGAGGGGAATTATCGTGGCGTCCATTCACTTTTGTAAATATATATTTTGTATATATACTGTACATGCCATAATCCTGTTCAGTTCCTCGGATGAACAAAGTGAAGGAATTTTGGATCACCTGACGATCAGGGCCCCAGCCTTCTTTAGTTAACTTATAAGGCTAACTAACGAAAATATCACGACCTAACCTAACCAATCGTTAGGTCAACTGTACGACCTTGACGAGTGGTTAGGTTAGGTCGTGATATTTTTGTGTTAGCCTTATAAAGCTAACTAAAGAAGGGTGGGGGCCTGATCTTCAGGTGATCCGGAATCTCGTTTACTGCAATGAAAAATTGATAAGAATATTTACTATAATGCAAAATATTAAACAAGAATTAACGTTCCTGTTTGAGAACACGTAAAATTTTTCTCAGCATCTCCATTTCTTCCTTTTCTGTTCATGTGTTACGGATTTCAACAGGAAGGATTTGTACTGTAAAAACGGATGTAAATACGATTTTCTGTGTAAATGTACGGATAGAGAGAGTTAACATCAGACATAGACATTCAGACACTCAGAAGAGAGAGAGAGAGAGAGAGAGAGAGAGAGAGAGAGAGAGAGAGAGAGAGAGAGAGAGAGAGAGTCAACAAAATAACAAAATAACTCAAAAATGGGAAGGCCGATTTGACCAAACTTAAAGCAAACTGGCTTGATGACAGCGAAAGAAAAATTAATAGATTTTGGTCAGTGTAAATCCAAGGCCAAGGTTTGCGTTTGGTCAATCTAGATCCAAGGTCAGGGTCAGCGGTAGGTAATGAGCAATAAGGGCTTTCTTTGCCTGTATTCATTTCCACTCCTGTTGGTGATAACGAGTTTCGGCAATGACTGCAAATCATTAACGCTAACTATTATTTATTGTACACGAAACAAGCGGAGTTTCTGCTTTCATGAGAACCTCTCGAGTTACAATAATTGTGAATTCACTATGGGCACTGGGCACCGTGCCTTCCCCATTACAAATGGGAAAATAAATCAGTATAAAAAATCGACCAAAAAAAATATGTAAATTTTTTTTATATTTCTAATTTTCTCAATGAAAATAAATTTTAAAATACTGTAAATTTTATCTGTAAACTTATCTGTAAATTTTATCTGTAAACGTTAATTGTTTAGAATCTTTTTCTCAACAAAAGACCAGAAATCATATCACCGAAAAGGCTCCGAACTATTTAGAACTGTAGTTTTACAAAATTTACAGAATTTTACAGTTTACAAAATTTTGTACTTTAAAAATTCTTAGTTTACAAATTTTTTGTAGTTTACATTTTTTTTACAGTTCACAAAGTTTACATTTACAAAATTTTACAGTTACAGAATTTTACAGTTTACAAAATTTTACAGTTACAATATTTTGTAGTTTACAAAGCTTACAAAATAACAGTAAAAAGGGGCAGAAACTAACACAGTTGACCAGATAGAATGCGGTCCATTACGCTAACTCTAGGTATAGCACCATCGGGAGTCGCTTAGATAAGGAACACTGCGTTATCCACTGAGCTACGTGGGCCGGTCAAAAGCTACAAACGTCATAAACCAAGGACAAACGGGATATAATATCTACTATCACTAAAACTTAATATATTTTCTCTATTACTATCTCGTAATTTTCTTATCTCTCAATTAAAACCAAAACGCGTATCAAGAGTTCTGTTAAAATAACGAAATTAACTAAGACAATATTGTCGAGTATTTTATTAAAATGATTTTAAAAATGATTTTAAAATTATTTTATCACCAAATACTTTTATTATCACAGACATCCTTCACAAAATTTTCGTTGTGGGAATATTTTCAAATTTGTATAACCGCTTAAATATTATTTCCTCTCTGAAGTCTTTCACCAATCTGAGGGGATTAAAGCTTATTAAAATGACTACTAACATTTACTGTGTGCTCTTCCTTAGCCATTCATTTGGATTAAGAAGACTGTATGTGTTCGGTTGGCGAATAAAGAGCGGAGACATAATTCCCGTTTTATTTCCTCAAAATGGATTTCATTATTTTTGCTTTGAAGTTTATATTTCTTGATGTAATATACAGGGTGTCCATAAATTATTTTTACAAATTCAATTGGAATTCAAATGAATTTGTAGAGTTAATTTATGGACACCCTGTACAATTACAGATGTACCAATGGCCGTCCACGAACAGCCACCGATGAAGGCACAGCGACCATGGTGCTGGCAGCGTTCGCAAAGAGTCTCCAAAAAAGCACTCGACAGATGTCTGCAGAATGCGGTGTCAGCCAAAGGAGTATCGTCCGCATTATGAAAGAGCACAGATGGCATCCATACAAAATGCAAATGTTGCAGTATCTTAGCGAAGACGACCCGGACAGGCGGCTGGAATTCTGTGAATGGGCAAGAACAAAAGTGGACGAAGACACGTAGTTCTTGGCTGGGATCCTGTTTTCAGATGAAGCCAACTTTTATGTTCATGGAGAGGTTAATCGTCAAAACGTACGTTATTGGAGTGATGATAACCCGCACTGGATGAGTCCCTTAAAGACGCAAGGCGCTGGAAAAGTGATGGTGTGTGCGGGATATGGGGCAACACAATTATTGGCCCTTTTTTCATTGACACCAATCTGAATGCCGAAATATATCTAAACATGCTGCAAGACACAGTCATGCCGTCCCTGCTGAACGAGGACAGGGGATTTCCAGCGTACTTTCAGCAAGACGGGCGCCACCCCATTACGGTATCTGCGTGCGCCAGTGGCTGGATTAGCAGTTTCCGGTCACTGGATTGGCCGCCGTGGTTCCCGTGGAGTGGCCTCCGAGGTCCCCAGACCTCACCCCCCTTGATTTTTACTTGGGGGGCACTTGAAGGCCATGGTGTACCAGGTGAAAATACAAAACACGGACCACCTAAAGGAACGCATTCGTGATGCGTGTGCGCGCATAACACCAGACGTGTTAACGCGCGTTTGCCATGACTGGGAGGAACGCATCCGTATGTTCATTCAGTGTAATGGTGCCCACATAGAGCATATTTTGTGACTTACAAGTGATTGCATAATAAAGTGACCATTTTGCGTATGTATGGAGACTTTGACTCACCCTGTGTGTGTGTGTGTGTATATTATATATATATATATATATATATATATATATATATATGTTAAACACAAACCGTGCATGAACAAGGAACTCTTCTGGGAAAAATTAAATCCACTATAGTCCGAATAAGTAATGGTAAATGACAAATACCATAGTTTTTTCTTTTTCATGATTTTAGCCACGTGGGCAACGGGTCACTCGCAAGAGATCCCATAAATATAGCTTCCCTCACCAGCTATCTGCAAAGCAGACAGGATCAGCTTTAAACCCTAGATCCATGTCCCAAAGCTGGATCCTGTCTGCTTTGCAGATAGCTGGTGAAGGAAGCTATATTTATGGGATCTCTTTGCGAGAGACCCGTTGCCCACGTCGGGCTAAAATCATGAAAAAGAAAAACTATGGTATTTGTCATTTACCATTACTTATTCGGACTCTATGGATTTAATTTTCCCAGAAGAGTTCCTTGTTCCATGCACGGTTTGTTTTAACATATAATGTTCTCAGGGAACCATTCTGAGTTTGTGTATATATATATATATATATATATATATATAATATATATATAAATATATTATATATATATTATATAAAGGGAAAGCGTGATAGTCAAGAAACTAGTAAATCAATCCATACTACACAGCTACTTTTACTAATTATAATAAATTCAAGACATGAATAAGTGAATAATTTACAGGGTGGGCAAAAGCCAGGATCAAAGGAACCAGGAGACTGGGATCGTTTGCATTCTATGGTTACCACTATTTTTTTAAATTATTTTTTAATTAAAACATTTATAATTTATAATATAAAATAATAATTATAAATTTTATTTATTTATAATTTATAATATAAATTATAAACTATAAATTTTTGTAACTAAAAATGTAATTTTTATTAAAATAGTGGCGTCCATGAGAACAGAAAAGATTAATTTTCTCTGGCTCCTTTAACTCCTGACTTTTGTGCCACCCTGTATTTATGTATATGTATGCAGAAACTTGCTTTCTTCTGCTCAATCATCGTAAATGAATGAATACCTGCCAACCTGTCAAGGGTTCCGCGCGTTCTGAAACCTTGACAGGTTGACAAGTCTCTCTTAACAACTTGACTTTACAAGCCTGATCTTCTCTACTCGCGAAAATCAGGCTTGTAGGCCTCTCCTCCCTACCCTAGCTTGGTATTCTAAAAAAGACGTATATTGCATATATATATATATATATATATATAATATAATATATATATATATATATATATCCGTATATTATATATATAGCCTACACAAGTTTCAGCCCTCGTGCTCGCTCCTTTTTCTTACTACCCTTTGATTTCTCCTCTATTTAACCACCCTCTTTCTACCTTATCCAGATTTTCCCCTCTTTTGTTTACCCTCTCCCTTTCCATTACCCTCAGTTAATTACTCTCGCTTCGTTTGTGATAGAAATCTGAAAAGAGAATATTCGATGACTTTGTTATTTCTTCATAAGAAAAGTACTTGTCAGTTTCTCGTATGGATAGAAACAATTAATTAATTAGTAGGCAAGTATACATTCTATACAATTATAAGTATCTATCCGTTTATGAAATAGATGTTTGAATCAGGAATGGGGCCAAATATGTATTTGTATTTATAAATACAGTAAAACCTGTATTTGTATTTGAGGCATTAGAAGGTGTGTATTTGTATTTGAATTTGTATTTGATTACTGTATTTTGCTGTATTTGTTTCAAATACATGTCAAATACAAAGTATCAGCTTCCTCCGCTCCTGTAGAGAGACTTTTCACGTCTTTTCAGTTTTGCGGACAAAGTATTTCGTCCAGACAGGTGTAATTTAGTGATTCGGCGATTTGAAGATTTAATGGTTATTAAATGTAATCATAATTCAAATAATCAATAGGTTTTTTTTTTTAAATACATTGTTTTGTATATTTTTTGACAGTATTATATCATATGGCAATGGAAGTAATGGTGCGTATTTGTATTTGTATTTGATAATTCATAAACTGAAATATTTGTATTTGTATTTGCTTATGTGTATTTGACCCCATCTCTGGTTTGAATATATATATATAGTATATATGAGCTTTTTTGCAAAATCGAAGGAAAAGAATAAATAAATATGTTCAGAATGCTGAAAACCACTTGGAATCATTCTTAATTCCACACTACAGTATTTTTACCTTTGTAATAATAATAATAATAATAATAATAATAATAATTTCGCTAAAAGAGCGAATGTCCCACAGTTTCATCTTAGCATCGAAACACAACTAACTTTTCAGAGTGCTTTACATTTCCATTAAATTATTTCTCTTTTACCCCCCCCTCCCATTTCTAATTGGGATCAATGAAAGAAAGCCATCCCCACCTAACGATTGGTTAGGTTAGGTCGTGATATTTTCGTTACTTTAGCCTTATAATCTAACTAAAGAAGGCTGGGGTGGCTTTCTTTCATTGATCCCTAATTTGTTGTGGTAACAGTAATTATTATGTACTGCTTTAATCATCTTACAACTTTATAAATTCCATCATTATCCATTACCTTTGGTTGGAATAAGCTTAACCTCTTGACGACTGAATTTTTTGTAGGGTTAAGTCATAAATGCGTGTATTGGAAACGGGTACATATCGACCCAGTGGTCAAAAGAGGTTAAGTACTTGTTCATACTTTCGAAATTACATCTTTTACCATATATTCCCCATTTATAGTTTGGTTCGAGTGTTGAGATATTTCACGCAGGAAAATGGAAGTAGGAATAGCGACGTTCGCTCCAATCACTGGAGCATTCTCAAGCTTTATTGCGAATGCTACACTAATTGGAGCGAAATGTCCCGCTACTCTTCCTTCATTTTCCTCGTGAAACATCTCAATATATATATATATATAAATAATAACTATTGAGTTCTGATTCTCTCACTGTGTCCTGTACTATTTCTGTACTTTGCCTGTGTAATTTTATTACTGTGATTACTGTCTCTCTCTCGGTCGTTTTCCTTTTCTTCCTTCCTGTAGTGACTTATACTGTATATACACCCAAACTCAGTCAGCTTCAACATATTAATTACAATTATTATTATAATATTAATAACTTAAAGGAACTTCACTACTGTGACGTCATAAAATAATCGTAACCAACCTTGACTTTTTAAGTTAAAAAATTTATAATTTATAATTTAGAATATAAATTATAAATGATATACATATACATTGTATAAATTATACATTTATACATTGTGTAAATACTAAATCTTCATTCTACTCTATTTAGTATTCAATGTATGGTAACTTCTCCATATATCGTTATAGAAATTAATCCTATATAGGTCATTATCATCACGTGATTCTTTATTATATGTCGTTTTCACGTGATTCATTTTTTATGTCGTTTCCGTGATTCATTATTTGTGTCTTTCACGTGATTCATTATTATATGTCGTTTAACGTGATTCATTACACTGGTATGCATCAATTTTGCTGTCAAGGGTTTTGTAAGTGATTCTTATAGAGTTTTTCCTTTTTGATTTCGAATCTGCAATCCGTTTTTTCTCATCAGCTCAATCATTTCACGTGATTCATTATTTATATGTCGTTTCACGTGATTCATTATTTGTGTCATTTCACGTGATTCATTATTTGTGTCATTTCACGTGATTCATTATTTATATGTCGTTTAACGTGATTCATTATTTATACTGTATGTCGCTTCACGTGATTCATTATTTATATGTCGTTTCACGTGATTCATTATTTGTGTAATTTTCACGTGATTCATCATTTATATGTCGTTTAACGTGATTCATTACACGGTATGCATCAATTTTGCTGTCAAGGTTTTGTAAGTGATTCTTATAGAGTTTTTCCTGCTGATTTCGAATCTGCAATCCGTTTTTCTCAATCAGCTCAATCATTTCACGTGATTCATTATTTATATGTCGTTTCACTGTTCATTATTTATATGTCGTTTTCACGTGATTCATTATTTATAGTCGTTTCAGTGATTCATTATTATATGTTCATTTCACGTGATTCACTCGTCTAATGTATTTGAATGTACGTAATGAATAAATGTCGCAACGTTCTTTATTGATGAGAAAGAATTAATGTTTCTCCTTGAATTGATCAGTGTTACAATAGTATATTTATTCTTTCGTTACCATTTATTTATTGGCTTTAACCGTTACGTAAATTAGTCTTTAATTTTTCTTGAACTTAGTCTTTAAAAAATCATTAATTATTCTTGAATTTATGTTCTCCTTGAATTAATGTTTCTCCTTGAATTGATCAGTGTTACAATAGTATATTTATTCTTTTCGTTACCATTTATTATTGGCTTTAACCGTACGTAAATTAGTCTTTAATTTTTCTTGAATTAGTCTTTAAAAATATCAATTATTTTCTTGAATTTATGTTTCTCCTTGAATTAATGTTTCTCCTTGAATTGGATCAGTGTTACATAGTATATTTATTCTTTTTCGTTACCATTTATTTATTGGCTTTAACCGTTACGTAAATTAGTCTTTAATTTTTCTTGAACTGTCTTTAAAAAATCATTAATTATTCTTGAATTTATGTTTCTCCTTGAATTAATGTTTTCTCTTGAATTGATCAGTGTTACAATATGTTATTTATTCTTTTCGTTACCATTTATTTATTGGCTTTAACCGTTACGTAAATTAGTCTTTAATTTTTCTTGAACTTAGTCTTTAAAAATCATTAATTATTCTTGAATTTATGTTTCTCCTTGAATTAATGTTTCTCCTTGAATTGATCAGTGTACAATAGTATATTATATTCTTTTCGTTACCATTTATTTATTGGCTTTAACCGTTTACGTAAATTAGTCTTTAATTTTTCTTGAACTTAGTCTTTAAAAAAATCATTAATTATTCTTGAATTTATTTTTCTCTTGAATTAATGTTTCTCCTTGAATTGATCAGTGTTACAATAGTATATTTATTCTTTTCGTTACCATTTATTTATTGGCTTTAACCGTTACGTAAATTAGGTCTTTAATTTTTCTTGAACTTAGTCTTTAAAAAATGATTAATTATTCTTGAATTTATGTTTCTCCTTGAATTAATTTTCTCCTTGAATTGATCAGTTACAATAGTATATTTATTCTTTTCGTTACCATTTATTTATTGGCTTTAACCGTTTACGTAAATTAGTCTTTAATTTTTCTTGAACTTAGTCTTTAAAAAATCATTAATTATTCTTGAATTTATGTTTCTCCTTGAATTAATGTTTCTCCTTGAATTGATCAGTGTTACAATAGTATATTTATTCTTTTCGTTACCATTTATTATTGGCTTTAACCGTTACGTAAATTAGTCTTTAATTTTCTTGAACTTAGTCTTTAAAAAATCATTAATTATTCTTGAATTTATGTTTCTCCTTGAATTAATGTTTCTCCTTGAATTGATCAGTGTTACAATAGTATATTTATTCTTTTCGTTACCATTTATTTATTGGCTTTAACCGTTACGTAAATTAGTCTTTAATTTTTCTTGAACTTAGTCTTTAAAAAATCATTAATTATTCTTGAATTTATGTTTCTCCTTGAATTAATGTTTCTCCTTGAATTGATCAGTGTTACAATAGTATATTTATTCTTTTCGTTACCATTTATTTATTGGCTTTAACCGTTACGTAAATTAGTCTTTAATTTTTCTTGAACTTAGTCTTTAAAAAATCATTAATTATTCTTGAATTTATGTTTCTCCTTGAATTAATGTTTCTCCTTGAATTGATCAGTGTTACAATAGATATTTATTCTTTTCGTTACCATTTATTTATTGGCTTTAACCGTTACGTAAATTAGTCTTTAATTTTTCTTGAACTTAGTCTTTAAAAAATCATTAATTATTCTTGAATTTATGTTTCTCCTTGAATTAATGTTTCTCCTTGAATTGATCAGTGTTACAATAGTATATTTATTCTTTTCGTTACCATTTATTTATTGGCTTTAACCGTTACGTAAATTAGTCTTTAATTTTTCTTGAACTTAGTCCTTAAATAATCATTAATTATTCTTGAATTTATTTTCGACCGAATTGGTTAATTGACTCACTTCATTTACTATCTACTGTTTACCTGTGTCTACTCTACTTGTCTTCCTGTATTCATCCATTGGTATAGAAATCGCCAATTACAGTACTTACATAGCTCATTACGTGACGTATGTGTACTTTACGCATTCATACATATTTGTTTGTTCATTATTACGTACATAACTGCACTTACATGTAACTACGTACATGTGTGTAACTCCATTGCGTTATTCGTTGAGTCGCTCTCGAATACTGTTTCCGCTCTGAAGGCTCGCGATTGTGTATACTTCGCTTCCAAATTTATTCATCCCCTCTTCTCCAGTTCTTTGTTGCATCGATATATTTCATTGTTACTATGCGTCCTATAATGTCACGTTACCGTCAAATGTACGGTACTGTACTGTTCCTACCATCGTATATGTCTTTTGGTTTTCCTTTCTGCATTAACGTATTAATGTCGTTTGTCACTTGTTACTTGTAGAATTTCCATATATAGTTATGTACTTCAATAGGTAGTAACATTTACTTGTGTATCCTTATAAATTTTTTACGATCATGTACAGTCTTTGTGTTCATGTACAGTCTCTTATACTCTATTAATCATTTATTTTTAATTAAATACGCCGTAACGTATTATAATGACCGTGTACGTCTCTTTCTCTCTCTCTCTCTCTCTCTCAATAATGTTCAACCAAATAAAATATTGTACCATTAAAAACATCTAAATTATGAAATAACGAATAAATATAATATTTGATGCATAATGTACCAAATACTAAGAATGTACTTACGTACTTAAATGTAATGTACTTCATATCAGTGTACAAAGTCCCTGGCATTAAATCTCCACCCAAAAATGTTTAAGGAATAAAATTATTAATTTTTATTTTTATTTTTATTTTCCATTTTTATGATATAGTCTGCAGTAAAATCAATTCACTCTCCGACTAAGGGGAACAATTAACCTCAACTTCACCCCCCCCCCCCAAAAATATTTTTTTATTTCAGTATTAAATAAATTAAGTCAAATTAAATTATTCCTGCCTGAGAATTAGCGGTATTTATAAGTCTCTTCATTCCATCTTGAAATTATCTAAAGCAAAATTTGATTTTGATTCATCTTGCCTTCTGAGCCTCCTTCTGTATCATTTATTTATTGAATAAAGGTTAGAGGTTAGAGGAGTGAAAGAAGGCTCAGTTTAGTAACCTCCCTTACTGGATACTCGGAATCCCTCAGGTTAAGGCCTATTCAACTTCAAGGACCACTACTTCGTTAGTTTGTCGAAAGTGCTGCCTGATAACCTAAAACCACAGGGCGGAAAGTGGTCTTCATGACAAATAATAATAATAATAATAATAATAATAATAATAATAATAATAACAAACAAAGAACGGGACAGAAATACTAACATTAATACTAATAATATAATAAAGAAGGGCAGAGAAATAAATAAAGCTATGTTAGGTTAGGTTAGGTTCACTTGTGCTGTATAAATATTTTCTCTCATCTTTATTACAAAGTCTTAGCAAGATGAAATCTCAGGCGGTCAGATCATCACCTGTCAACCTTCATGACCTTTTCCCAAGCCTAAATAACTTTTTAAAGATCAATGTAATGAAAACAAGGAGCAGTTTTCACTCTAGGCCTATTTTACTTTCGTCAACGTTTAAGAATTCCTTCATTTTTCCCCTTTTCCCTGTTTGTTCCCCTCAGCCTCTTTTTTCATCCGAAGGAAGTTCCTCTCAGGGGCCCCTATCCTCATCAGGGGCCCTCTATCCTCATCAGGGGCCACAACCCACGCCCCCTAACCTCATCCTGTTGAACTGTACGCTCAGGGGGCGTCGTACCCCTCCCCCTCCCCCTCTTTTCAGTTTTAGAGTATATAACTATTTAGATGCGCTGTAAAGCGGAATGCTTTATGCAATATTCATGTACATGATTTGAAATATGCTTTTGAAATTTCAATGCATTAAAAGTCAGTATTTTAAATAATTTTTTCAAAGAATTTTTAATTGAACAGAACTGAATAATAAAAATGCATTTAATTTTTTTTAATTTTTTTTATTAAGAGAAAATGGTGTTTTCATTGAATTGCTTTTAATTTTATATTGGCTTTATTCTGTGTGAGAGATATCAATCGATATAAAAACAAACGTTTTTTGTATCATATAAAGAGTTTCAAAGAAAACAGCGTTACAGATATATATATATAGTAATATATATATATATATATATATATATATATATATATATATATAATATATATATATATATATATATAGAGAGGAAAGTGGAAACAAAGAACAGTGGAAAACGGAAGAAACGGAGAAAGGCGAAATAGAAAGAATTCAAATACCGTCACAAAATGAGGCCGAAAACACACAGGCGACAAAGAGTGTAAAGACAACACACAGCATAAGGGCAACGAAGGACACAAACACAACTAGCACAAATAGGACAAGACAAGAGGGCAGTCAAGTAAACGAAGTAAAACTGTCCCCCAATAAGGAGCAAAAAACAAAAGCCAAGAGTAAATATGGGGAAGGAATTATATGCAGGTATTATATAAAAGATAATTGCAGATTTAAAAGAGGACAATGTATATATGAACATCCCCCAATATGCAATTTCTTCTATAATAATGGTCATTGTAAATTTGGAGACGGATGTAAATTCTACCACCCGGACATTTGCAGAACTTACGCAAAATACGGAACCTGCAAATTCGGGAATAAATGCTACTATCAACATCTCCCGACGGACTCAACGAACAAAGGAAAAAGTTTAAATGACAATAGGAATAAAAATAACAATAGGAACAACAATAGGAACACAATAAGCGAACAAGAAAATTTTTTCAACATCTCAGACACCTTACGAATGCTAAATGTCATCCACATGCAGTTGACACAGCTGGAAACCCCCGAGCCAAATCGCTACCGGGCAAGAAGCTACCAATACAAGTAGGAGGAAACGGATCTCTTTCGGAGGATCATAGAGCAACGAATCAAGCGATATCGAAGGAAAACGAACTTGAAATGCACAAGGGGCAACGAAAAACAGAGAACATAAAAATTGTCCTGGCTAATATTCAAGGAATAAGACCAAACCAATCACTCAATAAGGTTTCGTACCTGAAAGGATTTATGGACGAAACAAGGGCGGACATCGCATGCCTCACAGAAACTCATCTTAAAGATTGCCAAGGAAATTGTGAAAACTGCGAACATTGTATTGATAAGAAAGAGATAAATATAGAGGGCTTCAACTTACTAAGAGCGGATAGAACGACGAGACGGAAAGGTGGCTGTGCTATATATGTACAGGAAGGTCATATGACAGAGACGATAATAAGTAAATCAAACAGCTATGTGGAACTCCTAGCAGTGAAAATAGAAAAACTAAACTTGATAGTAATAGTCATCTATAGACCTCCAAGCACCCCAACCGAAAAATTCTCGGAGGCCATTGATGACATTAGAAAGCTAATAAAGGCCATAAACCCTCCATCCCCCAATATAATGATCTGCGGAGACTTTAACTTCCCATTTATAAAATACAAAAAGGTGAATAGGAATATATATATTCACCAGGACAAGGGGGGCACAAGAGAAGATCAGGAACAAGCAAAAATGTTGATGGCTCTCACAAACGAGTTTATGCTGACACAGGAGATAACAGAAAATACCAGAAAAAATAACTGCCTGGATCTGGTATTCACGAATAACACGAACTTGATTGCTGATATAAAAATAACCCCAACCATTATCTCAGACCACAACTTAATCGAGATATCAACAAATATGATGGCAGCATTAGAAGACAATACACATATTGTGGAAAGAAGTAAATTCGGGGCCTTTAACTTAAACTCGAAGACTATAAATTGGGAAGCAATCAGATCGCACATGGCCCAAATAGAATGGAGAACAATTTTCGAGAATAAAACAACTGAAGAAATGCTAACAACTTTGGAGGAAAAAACGCTGAGAATTTTAGAAAAATATGCTCCGAAATCACAGCCAAAAGGAAAGAGGAGCTGGCTAGAAAGGCAAAAGAGAAGACTATTCCGCAAAAGAAAGAGAGTGGAGGCGAAGTTAGGAAACTGCGGAGATAATGGCAGGAAAATAATAAAAGAAAAACTGGAGGGTATCGATAGGGAAATACAAGCCCTGATTAAGGACCATACA
>JAJOZX010004945.1:275000-317500 GCA_023014485.1 Bathynomus jamesi | reverse complement strand
GCTCTATCCATATAAGCTTCAAATTGTTCAGCGTATAACGTGTGAAGATCTTAACAAAAGGAAACATTATGCTATGCACACTGTATCTAATATATCTAATGTATCTAAATATTATAACTCATATATAATATGAAACATTATGACACTGACTATTTACTGTGTGAATATTACATTGTTTGCATCATTCAATAAAAAATTATAAAGTTTCAAAGTTGTTTCCTTTCGAATGGGACACCCGGTATAACCCCAACCTATCTGCTAAAAGAAATAATTCAAAACAAATAATTATAAATAAGTGGCAGATAGTTAATTATGAAAAATATAATGAAAATAAATAAATAAAAGATTAATAGATTTTAAAGGTTGTTTACTAAAATTAATTGAGAATAATTTTAACTGATTTTAAATTAAATTCAATAGAAATATGATGAAATTGAATTTAACATATTTGATAAATATGATAGTTAGAAACGTGATTATGGTTAGGTTAAATGATAATTTAGCAAATGAATTGTCAAAGGATATATATATACAGTATATAAATGTTACGTCCCGCTTTTGAAATTTCCCAGTTCATCAATTGGGCATTCATTTTACGAGTGTTACGTCTAAATGACATACAGTCATAGTAATACTACATAAAATTGTTTTGACAAGGTAATTGATGCTTTGATGTTTCACTGGAGAATATTTATGTGATTGGTTTTCTAATTTCCTTTTTAACTTCTCAGTTTAGATTTAAATAATGTTTGTCTAGTTCATAAACTGGGCAATTTCACATACGGGGCATACCACATAATAATTATATTCATGAAGGAAGCATCAAATCTCCTACATAATGTTGCCCAGACTGTCCAATTCATGAACGGGGCATAATATATATATATATATATATATATATATATAATTAAATTAAGTAAATTTAATTAAGAATTAATTAAGTAAAAATAATTTTCGAAATAAATTAAAATTTCAAATAGTGAAAATAGATAAAATAATTAAAATTTTACTTACGACTGGTAGATTCCACAGTAACTATTTATAATAAGTAAATATAGTAAGTAGTAAATAATAGGATTAATAAGATAAATTAATATTATTTTATTTACGGAAACTTTGTAATTTAAATATTGATCATTAACCCTTTAAGGACGAAAGGTGCAAATTCCTAACGTTTCAAATACCACATTTATAACAACCCTACAAAAAATTCAGGACTTAAAGGGTTAACTAAATTTTGAAATGGGACAGTAATTTTTAATCTCGGAAAGTGCGACAAAAATTAAAGCAAATTTGATTAATTTTAGTTAATCAAAAGTTAAATTAAATTAAATTAAATTTTAGTTGATCAAAAGTTAAATTAAATTAAATTAAATTTTAGTTGATTAAAAGTTAAATTAAATTAAATTAAATTTAATTGATCAAAAGTTAAATTAAATTAAATTAAATTTTAGTTGATCAAAAGTTAAATTAAATCAAATTAAATTTTAGTTAATTGAAAGTTAAATTAAATATTATAATATTCCATGAACCACCTATGACGTACATTGAATTACAAGGTAACACCAATGACAGCTACAATTGGTTTGGACAAATTCAGACTGATCTGTTATTAAACAAACAGTAAAAAGATTAAAGTGGGCTGGACAATAATAATAATAATAATAATAATAATAATAATAATAATAATAATAATAATTATAATAATAGCAGGTATGTGGGTTTAAACATTTTAAAGTTAAAAATGAAAGATCAGGTTTGTGCTTTTTCTTGGTGAAGAGAGAGAGAAAGAGAGAGAGAGAGAGAGAGAGAGAGAGAGAGAGAGAGAGAGAGAGAGAGAGAGAGAGAGAGAGATAACCTTTTCTAAAATTAAGTTAAAAAAGAAGTCTTTTCAGGAATATGGTTTCATTACTGGAATAAAGAACTTGATTAAAATTCAAAAGATTTTCAACTGAATATAACATGTTAATTTTATAAACTGAACCGGAATCGCGCTATATAAAGCGAAAGTAAATACTTTTATACACACACACACACACACACACACACACACACACACACACACACACACACTTATTTTTAAGAGTTATATTGTGATAGAAGCAGTAGTATGGGTGCACTTATGCCGAGGGAGTATTAGTTAATATATTGACTGTTTCGGCTTAAAGTGACTAAAAGTCTTTATCAAATTGGGCAAATTAACCTAAGCTAAGTGTAAACAGATGATTTTAATTCTTTAGATTCTGTAAACTCGATCATTCTTGATAAGATTCACATAAAGAAGGATGTTGTTAGGCATGGGATTCATACAATGGAGCCAAATAAAGCTGCTGGACCTGATAATGTCTATGCAAAGTTTCTCAAAGAAGGGGAGGATAGCTTATCTGAGTCTCTAACTATTTTGTTTGTTAGAGCTATTAATTATGCAGAGATAATTGATGAGTGGAAAAAAGCAAATATGTAGTACCCATTTACAAAAAGGATAGGAAATTATGACCCCTGTTAGTTTAGCATTGTTAACAGGAAAGATGCTATAAAGGGCTATGAAGAATAATATTCATAAACATCTGGAAATTTTAATCTTATTTCAAGTACCCAACATGAAATTAAATCAGGAAGGTCTCATTTGTCTCATCTCTTAGGCTTTTTAGAGTTTTTAACTGATCAACTAGATAATGGATATGATGTAGATGTTATTTATTTGGATTTTAGTAAGACAATTAATAAGGTTCCACATTTGAGACTTCTATATAAATTAGAAGCTAATGGGGCATCAGGGTCAGTTATGAATTAGACAGAAAATGGCTAGAAGACAGAGAACAGAGAGTAATTTTAAATAGGCATAAGTTTGGGTGACAGAAAGTGAAAAGTAGGACAACACTCTTTATTTTATATCTAAATTAATTAGGAAAGGGAATAAGTAGCAAAGTTTCTAAATTTGGGATGATAAAATAGTAGGGCCGAGTTGCCTCTGTTACAAATATATAAAGTTTTTATAAACTACAAATAGATAAGTGGTCTGGAATTCAATGTTCAAAATGCAAAGTCATCCATTTTGATAGAAATAGCTAAAACTTTAGTTATGAGATGCAAGGAAAAAGAAAAAAGAGCTTATCATTATATTTAGTAATGATCTAAGTTTTTTAAGCAGTGCTTAGAGGTGAGAAATAAGGCAAATAAGATTATAGGTATTATTAAAAGGACTGTTAGTTACAAGCGTAAGGACACCATCCGTAGATTATATGATTCGTATGTTAAGCCTCACTTAGAAGCCTGGTCTCATCATTGCAGTAACATTATAGATATGCTTGAAGGTGTTCAGTATAGGGCAACCATGCTTATCTCTGGCTTAAGAAGATTGGAGTACAGTGAAAGATTAAAGGAACTAGATATGTTTAGTTTTGAAAGATATTGTTTGAGAGGTGATATGATACAGATGTTGAAAATGTTTTCAGGTTTGGACAATTTAGGTGTAACTTTTCCTTATTAAAGGAAAAGTAAACTTTTTTATTTGAAAATACAGTCATAGGCTATTATCGTTTAATCTCAATAGGATAAGATAGCTTCACATTGTTCATGAAAATGTAATGAACACTGGTTCTATGAAGGGTTTTGGGTTTTTCTGTTTGTTGGTGCCACCAGCGATAATAATAATAATAATAATAATAATAATAATAATGATGTTTGGGATGCTTGACGTCCTCTGTAATGATAATTCACGTGAAGCAGTGAACTCCGAGCTGGAACCAGGCCATGTGTTATTACATCATCTAACCATAGCTATCACTCATCCATTTTTGTATTGCTTCCTTATTCACTATTAATATTAAATAACTAATGCTTCCTAAGTTTGATAGACTCCTATTTAGGTTTTATAAACCAGGATGTTCTGGGTTAATTATGGAATCAAATAGACTGAAACAAAATGTTCCCAGATATAAGATGATGGCGCCATCTTTTTGATAAAGCTTTGTCATTTCAGAAAAATCAAATTCTGTTCCTTTTCGTGAAGGTTTAAACTCTAACTCGCTTAAAGAATTTCCCAGCTGTAGGACTGGTATTTTTGCTAGTAATAAAAATAATAATTTAAGATCTGCCTGAGAGAGAGAGAGAGAGAGAGAGAGAGAGAGAGAGAGAGAGAGAGAGCTACAAGGAGTTACAAGGAAAAGAAGTACCTCAAAAGGCCTTGCGGCCCATACCGAGGAGGTACCAATGGCAACGGCTGCCAGGGAAAAATCATACACTCTCAAATAGTGTTCAAGATTCGGTCTAAGCTTTTCTTGAACAGATCCACAGAAGAACTGTTCACGACTTCTGAAGGTAGCCTGTTCCACGTGTCACAGATCTTATAGGTAAAGTAATTCCCACACACACTAGTGCTAAAACGTTTCAAATCCAACTTCCAACCATTGTTGCGAGTTGGGTTATCATTTAAACTAAACATGCTTCTAAAATCGACATCGTTGAACCCGCGTAGGAGCTTGAAAACCTCGATGAGTTGACCGCGCAGCCTCCGAGTTTCCAGCGAAAAAAATTCAGGGCGCGTAAGCGTCGATTGTAGCCCATATGCCTAACGGAAGGGATTAACTTTGTGGCCCTCGCCTGGATTCGCTCCAGCCTCTCAATATCTTTCCTGAGGGTGGGCGACCAGAACTGCACAGCATACTCCAGGTGCTGCCGAACCAGGGAATTGTCTTTTTCCAAATCAGTGGCCTCGATATTACTTCCCAACATGGAGTAGTTCGACTTGGGATTGACGTAGCCAATGTGCATCACCTTGCATTTACCCAAGTTAAACGGCATTTGCCATTTTTTGGACTACTCTCCTATCCTAGAGAGAGAGAGAGAGAGAGAAAGAGAGAGAGACTAACTTTCTCGAGAATTTCTTACTTTTTATTTCAATGACTGCCTTTTATGTTGAATTCTTATCAAGGTATGGAGAGATATAGGATCTTATTAAAAATTTGGACTGTCAAATTTTTTTTTAAATTTTGTCACTAGTACAATTTTTTTTTTTTATGCTGATTCTAAGTATGCAACTCATTTTTTGCGGAAATAAATATTTAACATTTTATTGGCGTTTGTTTGCAGGAATAGTGCTAGCTTCTCCATACGAACTCGCAAAAAACTAATTTTTGTTGTTATTAATGTTTATTTGTTGCCTGCTTAACCTAGTTTAGCGTGAATGTTATTGTTGTAGTGTGAGCATATGATAAGGCAGTGCTGTAATCTATCTACTTGCGAGTTGCCTCCAGTCAATTGAATGCCGGTTAGGTCAATTGAATATCCGTTTAGGTCAACTGAATGCCCGTTTAGGTCAACTGTACGCCCTTGACGATTGGTTAGGGTAAGTCGTGATAATTTCGTTAAAACTAACGAAAATGTTATGACTCAACCTAACCAATCTTCAAGGGCATACAGTTGACCTAACCGGGCATTCATTTGACCTAACCGAGCATTCAGTTGACCTAGCCTGGATTTCAGTTGACCTAACTGGGCATTCAATTGACCTAACCGGGCATTCAATTGGCCGGGGAACATTAATAACAACAAAAATTACTGTTTATGCGAGTTCGTATGGAGAAGCTGGCACTATTCCTGCAAACAAACGCCAATAAAATGTTAAATATTTATTTCCGCAAAAAATGAGATGCATATTTAGAATCAGCATAAAAAACCGTACTAATGACAAAATTAAAAAAAAAATTTGACACAGTCCAAATTTTTAATAAGATCCGAGATATGCACAAGAGGTTGGTTTATATTTACACAGATGCGATCAAAGATATAAAACGAAGAATGATTACCAAAGAATACAACTTTTCAAATATACAGGGTGATTCAAAAGTCAGGTTACATAGGGCTTTTCTGTTTCTTTGCAGGTAAATGAGTTATGAGATGTTATCGAAGGAGGAGCGCATGGATGTGATATTCCTAGCTGGCTGCACAAGTGCATTGCCGTTAACGGTGGCCATATCGAACATGTGATGTGACTATTCCCCTGTATCATTACATAATACAGTATTTCCCTATGTAACCTGACTTTTGAATCACCCTGTATATTGTGGAATGTAAAAATGCGAAAGGGTTAAGCTCCGCCCACAAAAAATAAATGCAAATATGTGGAGGGTTACGTGGAATGAAAAAAAAATAACTAGGATATACACCTTTCTCTCTCTCTCTCTCTCTCTCTCTCTCTCTCTCTCTATATATATATATATATATATATATATATATATAGCGAAAAATCATAATTTTGTTTTCTGAGTTCATTTAAAATTTACTGAAATAAGTTACTTTATTTTAATATATCCGGAGTGAATGTTTATTATTCGTTAAATACATATTTTTGTCGTCTGATCTCATTTAATATTTGCATGTGGGTATTCTTTCTACAAAGAGTTGACCACCGTATGTATATATATATATATATATATATATATATATATATATATATATATATATATACGTATGACGGGTGCATAGAAGCATTCGGGTCTTTCAATGGCATGTATTTTCTTATTATTAATAACGCTGTGGTTCATACTCTTCTAGGAAAATTAAAGCCACTATAGTCCGAATAAGTAATGGTAAATGGCAAACACTATAGTTTTTTCTTCTTCATGATGTTAGCCCGACGTGGGCAACGGGTCACTCACAAAGAGGCCCCAAAAATGTAGCTTTTCTCACCAGCTATCTGCAAAGCAGATAGGATCCAGCTTTGGGACAGGATCTAGGGGTTACAGCTACACCTAGCCTACTATATTCAGAACCTCAATATGAGCAAAAGACTCGTTGCATTCACGACGGATTGAATACATCAAAGATATACATCAAATTTTGCCAGTTGAAGTTTAAGTTTTGGTTGTTGGTTAAAAATACAATAGTTACCCCTTTTTTATGTATTCAATCCGACGTGAATGCAATGAGTCTTTTGCTTATATTGAGGTCTGATATAGTATACTAGGTGTAGCTGTAACCCATAGATCCTGTCCCAAAGCTGGATCCTATCTGCTTGCAGATAGCTGGTGATGGAAGCTATATTTTTTGGGCGTCTTTGCGAGTGACCTGTTGCCCACGTCGGGCTAACATCATGAAAAAGAAAAAACTATAGTGTTTGTCATTTACCATTACTTATTCGTACTATAGTGGATTTAATTTTCCCAGAAGAGTTCCTTGTTCCATGCACGATCTGTGTATATCACATATATATATATATATATTATATATATATATATTATATATAATATATATATATATATATATAATATATATATATATATATATATACATATATATATATACAGGGCTATTTAAAATGATTCATCCGATTTCAACTGAGAATACTTCCGTACCTATCAACCGTGCATCAACTCATCAACTGGGCATACACCACATGAAAGAGGAAATCTCCGAGTTTTACAAGATCACCGCGAGAGGGCTCCAAAGTCACGCCGTGGCCTAGCCTAGCAACAAACAGTCAGTGTGAAAATGGCGTCCGCACAGCAGAAGGCGTTTTGTGTGTTTTGCAGTTTTCGAGCTCCACAGCTGGCCCCCTAGGTCGCCCGATCTTATACCGTGCGACTTCTTCCTTTCGGGGTACGTTAAGGATACTGTGTACGTGCCACCGTTGCCCACATCTTTGGATGAGCTCCGAACTCGCATTGTTACTGCCGTAGAGTCAGTGACAACGGACATGCTGGAGCGAGTATGGGAGGAATTCGACTATCGTGTCGACGTTGCTCGTGTCTAGGGGAAGTCACATAGAGCATTTATGAGGTGAGAGACAAAATTTGGACAGTTTTTCTTTTGGTTGATGTATCACAAATCACTCTGTATTTGTAACATTAAAAAATATTCTCATTTGAAATCAGGTGAATCATTTTAAATAGCCCTGTATATATATATATATATATATATATATATATATATATATATATATATATATATATATATATATATATATATACTGTATATGATGCAAATCCACAAAGAAAAAGAAAAATGATTCCAAGGCCTTTCGTGTATTCAGAAGTAAAACTCCTAAGGGAATGAAGGGAGACGGCGAGATGACAAAAATACCGGGTGTTCCATTCGAAATGAAACAACTTTGAAACTCTGTAAATTTTAAAATTTTAATGTGAGAATGCTGAAACTTTGCCAGTTACTACATCATATGCATACGTTTTTATCATGATGTTTTTTGTTTGTTTCAGATTGAATTATGTTTACCCCACAAGAAAAAGCGAAATGTGTGTTATGGATGGCTGAGTTGAAGTCCCCTACTCTGGTGCAACGGCGATTCCTACAACCTTTCACAAGGAACCACCCACCAGAAGAGACCTATATGCATGGACCAAGAAATTTGAGGAGACTGGCAGTGTTCTAAAGGAACACTCTGGAGGGCGAACAAGATCGGAAGATGTTGAACGAATACGCGGCGCCTTTGGTAGTAACCCGAGAAAGTCCATCCGTCGTGCCAGTGTCGAACTACAGATTCCTCGTTCAACTGTGCATAGAGTCGTGCGCAAGCGGCTGCAGCTCTATCCATTTAAGCTTCAAATTGTTCAGCATATAACATGTGAAGATCTTAACAAAAGGAAGCATTATGCTATGTACAATGTATCTAATGTATCTAAAATTCTAAATATTATAATTCACATATATCATATGAAACTCTATGACATTGTCTATTTACTATGTGAATAATACATTGTTTGCTTCATTCAATAAAAAATTATAAGGTTTCAAATTTGTTTCATTTCGAATGGGACACCCGGTATATACAAGCGGGACAGAAAAACAAAAAGATTAGCACGTGATTAACAAGAGTTGATTAGAGGCAAAAGGTATTTTAACAGGATATTGTATCGCCTTCTCCCTTCATTCCCTGAAGAGGTGTACTTCTGAATACACGAAAACTTGGAATCATTTTTCTTTTTCTTTGTGGGTTTGCATCATTCATTCATTTCACGTGTTTAAATTAAATTGTGAAATTCATCCCATATATATATATATATATACAGAGCTGGGCACTTGCGGCATATTGCGGTACTGCGGTACTGCTGCACTACCAAACCGGTACCAAACCGGTACGCGGAAATTTGAATGCGGTAGCGGTACTGCGGTACTTTCAGCGATCCTTTGCGGTACTGCGTTATGGGGGCCCGGGGTGGTAGTGCGGTGGTACCGCAAGTACCGCAGTACCGCAAAATATGCCGCAAAATGCCCAGCTCTCTATATATATATATGCATTTTAACACTCACATCACTAGTGCATAATTATTGTAGTATAAAGATTGAGGTAGGGGGTTCGACTCCCGATGGTGTAATATCACTGTTATGCTTAAGACAGTGATATCGTGGAATCTATACTCTACTCTACATTCATAGTAGCAATGGAGCAGCGTGTTGTATTACACTGTTGATCATCGTTTAGAATGGTTGCCGTTAAAGTTCATAGTATGACGTGAGACTCACAAATACACGCACACACAAACATACAAACACACACATATCTATACACATACATTTTTTTATTTTGAAGTTTAGGTTAGGTTAAGTTAGTTTAAGTACTTTATATTCAATTTCCTACTGTTTGATAGGGGAGTGGCACCCCTTCGGCATTTTCGCATCCTCCATCCCTCAATTACTTGCCCACCTCCTTCGGCCTAAACGCACCTATACTACTGGAGTTTATAAAATTTTCATATCTAATATTATCTCCTTTTTCAAGGGTACTTAAAATTTACAAAAAAATTTCATTAAAACTAACTTTACCGAAGCCAGTTTCAGAGCTTCATAAAAAGTTCATTCTATTAAGTTCCGCTAATATTTGCAACTTCAAATGATATATGAAATAAACTTTAATTAGCCGAGCGTGCTTGAAGAGACTCTCTAAACGCGGAGCAAAAGCAAGATTTCTGAAAAGTAATGTATATCTAAAGGTATGAAGTAGGTAATAAAACAATACTTAAGTGTCTCGCGTTATATGATTAATATATAAAGAATGAGATAAAGGGTGTTTTATCAGATTTACAGAATAAAATAAGCTTATTAATTATTACAGACTTTGTAAACTGTAACTTATCGTAAATGAAAATGTATGAGATCGTAGTTGTGATGTAATGAAATTCTTGACGACTGATATTATTCTTTTATGATACAAATTTAAGTAGGAAGAAAAAGGCTTAGAATGATATTCACATTCTTTAGGTGTTTCAATATCATTCTTCGTAAAACTGAGTTTATCATTGTGTTATTTGGAAATATTTTAATACAAGGTGTCCCATAAGTTAGGGTCTCATAGGAAAATTTATTTTAAATTTACAAAAGTAATACAGGGAGAATAATACGTCTTTACCTCACTAGTGTAACTCACTTTCATATTAGCCATTGTGTTATTCTACCTGCAACAAAAAAAAAAGGTGCCGAAACAAGACATCAATTTGAACATTATGTTTTAGTTTTAATGTATTATTTTTGTAAATTTAATTTAAAATAAATTTTCCCATGAGACCGGACTTATGGGACACCCTGTATATGAATATGTTTCTTAAATATTAATAATTAAGTATGCCAAGATTAATAATGTTGAAGGCTATAGACGGAAAAGTCTTTTTTTTAGTTGCTCTAATTTATAAAGAGGTAACAGAGAGATAGTAACAGAGAGGTAAAAGAGGTAACAGAGAAATGGTAACAGAGAGGTAAAAGAGGTAACAGAGTGATGATCATTTCGCAAATCGTTTCATAACTCACTATTTGTGTGAATATCGGTCTTCCACTCTCTGCACCTAAGACGATACGCAGAATATTTCGCTTTCTAGATCTAAACACAATATTTATACATATACTGGGTGGGCCAAAAAACTATTACCCAACTTTTGAAAAAATATTGTGGCTCACCCTGTATATTGATCTTACTACTGAGGCCGTATGTTGTACCCATACTTTTACTCTTTCAAACGCTCGCTTTGAATCTAGATTCAACGCCTCTTTCACAAATGGAGGGAGGTATCAGAATATGGTGCTCAATTGAAAGGCGGTCAAAGTCAGCAACTGATACTTTCAGATGACAGTCAGTTTCTCCATAAATAATTAATTTTCCTAATTTTTCACAAAATAATTAATTTATTTCCTTTTTCATTTCAGACCATCATTCTGCTATAGTTGCTGAACAAGTTATAACATAATGAAATACTCTTTGGAAAATGAAGCATTGATATTGAACCTGCGTAAGGAGAAACACTGGGGTGTAGTTTCAAAATAAACGATGGACGATACCTGGACTTCAATATCTCATAAAGAAAATCGATATCACAGGGTCGACCAAACGAAAGGAAGGCAGTGGAAGGCCAAAAACATCACGCACTGAGGAAAATATTGACACGGTTTCATCCATGATATGCAGTCAAGAAGAACGGCCCAACACCCACAAGTTCGTTAGAGGAATTTCAAAAACTACTGGTATTTCTCGCTCTAGTGTTCGTCGTATAGTAAAAGATGATCTGGATCTTAAATGTTTCAAAAAAGTCGAAGTTCATAAGCTCTCTGCATCAAATAAGCAAGCAAGAGTTGAAAAATGTCGTGCTCTGTTAGATCGATTCCCAGACAGAAGTGTCGAAAATATGGTTCAGCGACGAGAAGACCTTTACGGTTGCTTCAACAATAAACGCACAAAATGAACGAGTTTATGGAAGACAGGACTAAAAATCTATCAGTCTAGATCCACTTTGCAGGGAACGTCCGCATATTTCTCTAAAAGTCATGGTTTCCATCTTTATTTCAAAGTTAGGGAAGTCAGAGATTGTTTTCGTTGATTAAATGTCAAAATCACTGCTGCTTATTACCAAGAAAAAATCCTTGATGCGGTACTGCCGTCGATAAGGGAGAAGTCAAGGTTGCAAGCGTGCATTGATAATAGAGGGCACATTCCGCATGATCTTGGACTCAATTAAGTAACTGTATAAAAACAAAGTTTTTCTACCCGTGTCTGTATAACAGCGAATTACAAAATAATGGTTACAGTTAGAAAAAATCCAACTTCACCACAAGATAGACCATGAAATTCTATACAGGAGACATATGACGCGTTCGGTGGAGAAGGGGCGAACGCCACAAAATTCGAAAAATGAGTTTCTTGTCGTATAATTATCCTTTAAAACCTTTGCTTTACCTATGCAAAAAATTAGATGTTAGTCTGCACTCTTTCACGGTAAAATTTAGGTTTTAATGTATCTCAGAGAAATTCACTCCGCATCATTGCTTCACATTGAACACATCTATCTACTTTCTGGTCACTCGACAATGCCCTGTGATGCTCAATTTGGCCAAATTGAACAAAATATAAAAAATAATTACAGCAATATTATTTACACCTAAAAAGATTATGTTACGGCCATAACTACAGCCGTTTCGCAGCGCTTCCTAGTTGTAGAAATGAAACAGGCTGATTTTCTCGATTTTGACGTCCTAAAAACGTGCATTGTCATTAGGAAATCAACATCTACTAAATTTACAGATGCAAGAAAGTTAATATTTGACTTTCAACACAAAGAAGGCTACGTAATATGTACTGCATACCGCACAACCCCAGATAATAACCATCCCGTCAGACTGCAGAAAGGGAAAAAATCCTACAGTGTCAGTTTATTCAATCTAGCCCAGCAGACACTGCAACCAAAGTATTCCCAATTGCTGCCAATAACTAAGGAAAAAATAAAAGATCTCAAAGAATTATCAGATCTAATGCCTGCAACTGCAGTGAACTATTATACAAGATTGTTAAAGGAACTAGAAGAAACCGAAACAGTTGAAGCAGGTAATACAACATTCGACGAAGAGGACCAAATAATGGATTACACCAGTTAACATCAGAAGCTATCAATAAATAATATTGTAAAATTTCTTGGCGTTTTATTATATCGACATATTACACAACAATATTTTACTCAAATATGTGTTCAAATTCATACATTTCAATAAACCGGAAAAATACAAAGGTCTAACGTTTACAAACTTTAACTGCATTTTGTGGCATAATTCGAAAATGTTGCGTTCGCCCCTTCTCCACCGAACGCGTCATATATTGATTGTACAAATAACATTTGATAAAGGAAAAGTTATATTGTTCAAAATCAAGGTAATAGTTTTTTTGGCCCACCCTGTATATATATATATATATATATATATATATATATATATATATATATATATATATGAAATGAGCTAAAAACTCATATAGGCATATAACGCATCGAAATTTAAAACTAAAATCCCAAACAAACCGAACAAATCCTTCATGCGTAACTTTTTTGACAAGGAATGACTGTAATATATATATATATATAATATATATATATATATATATAATATATATATATATATATATACTGTGTGTATATATTATAGCCAACGTCTATATCGAAGTTAAGTAGTATTGGGTCTGGTTAATAGTTGGAGGGGAGGCCGCCTAGGATCACTAGATGCTGTTGGCTTTTGTTTTTTTAAAGGGGTCGACAGCAAGTCGATCCTGAACGGTCGTATATATATATATGTACTTATTTCGGAGTGATAATCTTCGCTTATCTCCAAATGGGTGAGTGGAAAAAGGTTGTTGGGGAAACATCAGATAAAAGCTTTTTATTTCTTATACTGACGGTTATCCTTTGCTGCGAGAGATTAGGCGAAATAGGGTCGTCATTCCATTAACGATTTTGTTAAAAATGGACCCGCATTTTTCAATACTTCATGACGAAAACTGTGGTTTAGAACTGTTACTGGATATTGTTCTTTGCGTTAGATAGTAATCAGACAGGAGCGCCAGAAACGTACATAATGTTCAGGTAAAATTAATACGGTCCTTTGCACTAACTTCTGGAGTCGAAACCCGATCACGGTGTCTTCATTTCATTTATAGACAAAAGGTGTTATACCCGCTGAGCGACGGGCGTTAGCGTTTTTGTTTGATACAATCCATGCTGATGCAGTTTATGAGTTGGAGGTCTTCTTCAGGAGAGCCAAAAGAATTGTTGCAACAGTTGATCTTACGCACAAGTCCTGTGAAATATTTTTATTTAGTTCGTGAAAGATATTTCGTACTGTTGTTGCTCATGAGTTAACTCCATTTTCAGTGGTCGAGTGGTTGAATAGTCAGACAGTAGTCAAAGTGGGAGACATACCTCGGGATATTGTAGGCTTGATAATATAATAGTTCATAGCTTCGTCCCCTTTTCGTTACAGATATAGAAGACAAGCGGTCTTTAGCGGTTACAGGACGAAAACGAAGAACCCTTGCTCGCCAGGTGAAGGTCAGTTCATGAAAATAATTGTAGACATCGCACATATGATAATAATGTCAGTTTGTCATAAGGAACAGAACGTTAGTTGCTTTAACTCAACTGCAATGCCTATGTTGCTGATGAAAGCTGATGCTTATAGCCACCGTGGTAAACGAATATTGGCATTAATCAAAGATATTATGCATGTACCCGTCAAACTTTGGAAGTCTGTTCTATTCAAGTTTACGACGAATGGACAGGAAAAATATAATTACTCAAGCATTTGTAAAACCCACAAACCTGGCAACCCTATGCGCCCTATTATTAGCTCGGTGGGCTCTATTACTTATAAACTCTCCAAATGGCTTGTCAAAGTCTTGTCCCCCATTCTCGGAACTATCTCTGATTCACATGTAAAATGAAAAATTGAATAATGCACGTACTGAAACTAACGATAGATTGATCAGTTTTGACGTGTGTTCATTGTTTACAAAAGTGCCGATTGACGATATGCTTGACTTTCTCTCCCAAGAATTACATAAGTATGACCTGCCACTACCTTCACACATTGTTTTGGATCTTATTAAGCTTTGCATCAAAGACTGTAAATTCACTTTCAATAACGAGTATTATCAACAAGTTTTTGGGATGGCCATGGGCAACCCCTTATCGCCCCTCCTCTCCAATATTTATATGAAGTTTTTCGAAATTACTTACATTCCGAGAATCCTGGGGGTTGGCATCCCTTGGTTGCGGTACGTCGACGATATTTTGTGTATCTGGCCCATGAATCGTGACCTGGATAACTTCCTCCTTCAGTTAAATGATCAAGTCCCCTCCATTAAGTTTACTTTAGAAGTGGAACAAGACAATTCAATCCCATTTTTGGATGTGCGTGTACATAGGGAAAGCCCAGGTTTTAAGTTTAGTATCTATCGAAAAACAACAAACAATTTGTCCTACGTACACTTTTACTCGGGACATGACACCCCCACTAAGAAGGCCATTTTTTCATCAATGTTTCTCCGCGCCCTTAGGATCGCCAGTCCGGAATACATCGATGCCGAATTGGAAAAAATCAACGGTATTGGAAGTGATCTGTGTTATCCATCTGCGTTTATGGAATCTTGTCTCAACAAGGCAAAACGAACTTTCTATCGTGTCAATAATAACACTCGTACTTTGTCAAAAAAATATTTTAGTACTTCCATTTTTCCCGGGCTTTTTAGGCATTGCTAATGTACTTAAACTTTTGGATATTAATGTAGTATTTTCATATAACAATATTGTGAAAAATATCATAGTAAAAAATAGCCCTACCAATAATTCAGGCATTATCTATAAAATTGGGTGTAAACAATGTGATTCCTTTTACATAAGTCAGACGGGAAAGGATTTGCACACACGTATAAAACAGCATCAATATTCCGTTAGAACAGGACAGTTGTCCAGTGCCCTTTTTGTCCATTTGTCAGAGTTATCCCAGTGTATTGATTGGAATAATGCTTCAGTTTTATTCCACTCTAGCAACATTGTTAATAGAAATATTCTTGAGTCTGCCATTATCCAACTTTCAAATAACTTCAACATAAGCAAAGGTCTTTTTCAACTCGATCCTGTTGTTTTGAATTCCTTCAAAACAGATTTAGATAAGAAGGATAGAACGCTAAATCTTTGGTAAACTTGTATGCTACTTTATTAACTTTTAATTTTCATTTTATTTTTATATACATCGAAACTTAACCAAAAAAGGCAGAGTGTTAAAACCTGGGCAGATTTCCAGTATAAATTTGTATTTTTATAATTCATTTGATCTTGTGCTAAAAATCGATATTTTTTCCTTACAAATCTGTATGCCTCTCTGTTAATCCTTTAATTTTTAATTTTTATTTTTACTTCTCCGTTTATTGCATATATATATATATATATATATATATATATATATAGATATGTATGTATATATATATATAGATATGTATGTATATATATATATATATATATTCATATTATTTATTTTTCTTTTTTCTTTTTTCTGTAACCTATATATAGGCTGTCACCCTTTTATGTACTTCAGTGTTCCTGAGGATGTCATTAGACGAAAGCGCTTGAGCACCATTTTGTGTTTCCTTTCCTTCGTGGTTTTATTCATCATATATATATATATATATATATATATATATATATAGAGAGAGAGAGAGAGAGAGAGACGTTAGTTTCTTTCACTTTCAAAAACATAATTGAGAAAAAAGACAAATTGTATTTGTTTAACGACGATGAAAACAAAAGGATCAAAGAACCCCAAAAGGAAATATAATTTTTCAGTTCAACATGAATAATAATAATAAAAAAGAAGAATAAAAAAAAAATAATAAGACTGTCTACAAGAAAAAAATTATAATTAATTTCTTGCATTCTTTGAAGAATAATTTATAGTCTTTGATTTACTCTAAAATTTTGATATTTTTCTGGATTCGAACGAAATTTTTTCGTTTCATATTTTTTCATCTCGTTTCTTTATTAATTAAATTGTACCTTAATATAATGATTAGCAAATATGATTAATAATAATAATAATAATAATAATAATAATAATAATAAAAATTTTATATAAAGAGAGTTCTGAAGAGTCTATTTTTCTTTAAATTACAATGTTTGGTTATGTAGTCAATGAGGATATATATGTATATATACAGGGAGGGTAAAAAAAGTGACCCCTTAGAGGTAAATTGTTATATTAAAAAAAGTAAGGGGACTAGAGCTCCTAAACTTCATAAATGCTTACCTTAGCATGTTGTTTGTCTTAATTGAGAAGTTGCTCGATGTGTCCCACTTCCTGCTCAACGCAGGCCTCCAAACGTGGACGCCACTGATCAATACACCTGTTTACATATCGTTGAGACACTTTCTCCCAGTCGAGAAGAATTTTTTTGCGTAGTTCATCTCTCTCTTATATTGGTACCAGGGATGTGAACTTTGGACTTCAGGGCTTCCCAAACACCATAATCTGGTGGTGAAAGATCGGGGCTACTAGCAAGCCACACACTGGGTTCGATAAAATCTGGTGTTTCCTTCTCAAGGAATGTGACAGTTTGGCGTGCTCTGTGAGCAGGGGCTCCATCTTGTTGGAAAGTATATCTTTCACGCTTCCTAACTGATATGCGACGAATTAGTGGTGAAAGATATACTTTCCAACAAGATGGAGGCCCTGCTCACAGAGCACGCCAAACTGTTACATTCCTTGAGAACGCAACAACGGATTTTATCAAATCCAATATGTGGCCGGCTAGTAGCCCCGATCTTTCACCACTAGATTATGGTGTTTGGGAAGCCATAAAGTCCAAAGTTTACATCCCTGATACCAATATAAGAGACATAGATGAACTACGCAAAATAATTCTGCTCGGATGGGAGGTGTCTCAACGATATGTAAACAAGTGTATTGATCAGTGGCGTCCACGTTTGGAGGTCTGCGTTGAGCAGGAAGGGGGACACATCGAGCAAATTCTCAATTAAGACGAACAACATGCTAAGGTAAGCATATATGAAAGCCCCTTACTTTCTTTAATATGACAGTTTACCTCTAAGTGGTCACTTTTTTACCCACCATGTGTGTGTATATATATATATATATATACATACACAAAAATGCTCCAACCCGGATTCGAACCTTTCCGGTGAAAAGTGTGTGTATGTGTGTCCGTCACCTGGTCGGAAGTAAGAGGTCTTGGGAGGATAGGGATGGGGGACAGAAAAATAATAATAATAATAATAATAATAATAATAATAATAATAATAATAATAATATCGATGACCGACTCCGAATGGGGTAAATAATGAAAGTGATAATAATAAATATGTTCGGCCAGTCGGCCAGAGAGAGAGAGAGAGAGAGAGAGAGAGAGAGAGCGAGAGAGAGAGAGAGAGAGAAAGAGAGAGAGAGAGAGAGAGAGAGAGAGAGAGAGAGAGAGAGAGAGAGAGAGAATTTATACATTGTATTTTAATGATTCATTTTGTGTACTGACCCCTTATCAGGGTATGGAGTCTATTTACACAGCTGCTGTAGAGCAGAGACATAAAACGAAGAATGTCGAGTGGGTTAAGTTCTGTCTTTTTTCTTATCAGGCTCCCGGGTGCCACTCCTCCCACCCGCTTTTCTTATCACCCTTATCTTATCACTCCCCCAATTACCTCCCCCCACCCCCCAACTCCCTTCACATTTAACCCTCTTTTCCCTCCCCTGTCCCTCAGTCTCCTTTCCCCTCTAGTCGTTTCTGCGTTTCCTCTCTCGTCATTTTTGCACTCATACTACTCGCTCACCTCATATGTTCCTCTTTACTCCTATTTCTCATAGAGAGTCCAAAACATAATTTCCATCTTTTACAAGAAATTATGTCATTCAGATAATGTCATGTCCTGTCATGTCTTGTAATTAATGCAGTATTCAAGCCCTGTCCGAATTCTTTATCTCTCCCTTTATCATTTTATCATTTACACGTATTATCATTATTATTGAATTCCTTATCATTTAATTACTATTTGTTACTTAATTTACTTTTAGGCGAGATATTTACCCGACATGATGTATTAAAAAAAACAAGATTTTATCCAATATTGAAATAAATATTCAAATCTTCTAATTACCACCCTATTATGTATTTTACCTACCTTAGGAATGATATATTAAAAACTTTTTATATCCATTTCTCTAAATACCGTGAAGAAAATAACCATATATGTAAGTATCAATTTGCTTTTAGGGAAGGTCATGAAACGAACCACGCAATTGCAGTTGTATTAGAAGTGTTATACATCAACTTTAATAATGAAGAGCATTCTCTTGTTAACAGACTTGTCGCGAGTTTTTTTATACAATCGCGCATGACATATTTATTGTTAAACTACCTCCATACATGGCGTATAAGGGAGGTTTTATTATATTGTGGTTCTAATCATATTTGCCCCACAAAAGTGAGTACATCAAACAAAGTAATATTATATAACTTTCGAGTTAAAGTTTACACATAGTGTCCTTCAAGGAAGTATTTTGAATCCCCTTTTATTTTTGTTATATACTGTATAAATGACTTTTCATAACTCATAATGGGAAAAACTTTCAGTATGCGGATGATAATTTCTTCATAGCCTCTGACAATGATCTTGCATTACTTAATGAAACAGTAAGTAGAGACATCGCAGTAGCTTATAGCTGGTTGAAGACGACACATTATCTATAAATAAAAAAACATTTCGGTAATTAAACAAAATCAAAACAAAACCAAGCTTCAGTACATTCATTAATTTGCATACAATATCGCGTGTCACTAACAGAAAGTATTGTAAGAGTCGTGTTCAATGACGAACTATCTCTTCAGAAACATACTGAGAATACTTAGATTACAAACCCTCTAAATTATTTCTATTATCGTTACAAAGTTAAATATTCTATCGACAAATACACTTGGAACATTATATTTTTCCCTAGTCTATCTACACCTTGCATATAATACAGGGTGTTCAAAAAGAAACGCAACCCATTGGAAAATACATGTCATTGTAACGTAACCCTTTTCGTTCTGTTTCAGTGATCATTAATTAAGTATACGAATGGTATTCACAGGTCAAAATTGTTGAAACTTGCATTAAAAAGCGAAATTATGAAGCCACCACGGATGAATTTGTACGGAAATACGACACAGACACTACCAATAAAGACATTAAAACAAATGTTCCATAACAAGATTCGTTGTGTACACTTATGTGAAAATCATAATAGCCAACACATTCAACAATTTTTGTAAATTATTAATAAACATGCATTCTCCAATGGGTTGCGTTTCTTTTTGAACCCCCCCCTGTATAATATAATATAACTGCGTACGGGAGTGAATGCGAGATCATCATTAACTGTTTATTCATAAACCTCAGAAATAACTATACAGAACATAAACAAACCAAATGCTTATTTATCGAGCTCGTATCTCTGAAAGCTTAATTTAAACAACTGCGTATATTGAAATTTGGTAAAATATTCAAAATACGGATGTGTTCTTTAATATTCTGTGTTACAAATCACTATTCCCGATGATGATGATAATAATAATAATAATAATGCTAAAAAAAATGATGGATATAAATCATAAACATCGAACGGGATAATATAGAGTGGATATATTTCAAAGTCAAATTATCTCATCTTTTTCAAAGTAATTAAAATTTAATAAATTTCAAAGTTACTGAGTGTGCTTTAGCGTTAAACAATAAATAATCACACTTTTAAAACTTTATTCACATGGGGCATGCATGTATGTATGTATGTATGAATGTATGTACGTATGTATGTATGTATGTATGTATGTATGGGTTAATCTTTAAGAGTTAACATTTACATATTTGTCTTCTCTTTGTTATAATAGTATGATCAATACATATTACATAGACACACTGATTTATTATGATGACTCCTACAGTGGAATTAATTATCCATATAGAAATGATCTACAGTAATGTCAAATTTAAGCATTTAGGATCATTATCTGAATGTACAAAAACTTGTTAAAAATTGTTAAAACTAGTTAAAACGTGTTAAAACACTTTAAATGCATGTTTCAAATTTTAATATTTAAAATGAATGTCTTATATCATATAATGATATAATTATACTTAAATAATAGATTTCAGCATGTCAAGCTTGTCCGCTTGCTGAAGGCTGTTTACATTCGTATACAATAAACGCGTTGTAATAATGAAAAAATATGCACTCATCTTTGTAAACCTTATATTTGCGCTAAATACTGAAATTAATTATTTTTATCATCTTTTTTTCCTCCAATACAATCTATAAAATTAAAATTAAATTTCTGTAAATAAAAATTTTAATTTCACGTCAATTTATACAAGTATTTATAATTCATTATCGTATCGGGCAAAATTTCGAGCGATTATAATTATTAGACACTTCTACCTAATACAATATTCACGCGGTTATCCGTGATTCACTCAACCGTGAATCGAGTTAAAATAATTTACTAATTGTAACCATTGTGCGCTTATTCGTGATCTTAACACCGAGTTAACCGTGATTTGGCGCGGTTTACATCCGCAGCTCGCTTCCCGCCAACACCTCACAACGAGCCTCAGTCAGTGTCTCTCCGCGCTTAATAGAGTACGCATGCGTGCTTGTGGCTTCGCATATCTGCACGTTTTGTGGTGAATAAAAATGATTTAATTTTGCATATTATACTGTAATAGAATAATACTGTATGTGACAACGCGCGAGGTGGGAAACCAGTCAGTGGTGGCGGGCGGCAGCGTTTGCACCACCAACCCACGAGCGGGATATACCGAGTTAACCATAAAATCAGGTTATCCATGATTATGGATCGCCCCTCAATCACGGATAACCGAGTAAGCACTGTACTAAAACTTGCAATGAAATTAAAGCTCAAAATGGCGGGAGCCATCTGGTTGTACTATGCAGTTATTGGAGATGTAAAATTCTCATTTGATGGTTAAGTGTCAGAGCAATATCAAATTTTGCTTACACATCTTATTGCAGTCATCCTGAAAGGATGTTGACGATCTGACAGAGTGATCTAACGGGTTGATGCGTACGATGTGAAAAAACTTTGCCTATATCTAGTTCGTTTCAGTTCTTTATTTATAAAAATATGCAAAAAGTGAACAAATTGCATTTTTTTTGTAGAATATATTATATCAGTTGCACACAGTTGTTAATGGAGAGAGCGAGTCTTTTAATGCCCAAGAGATTATACAGACATTTACATATGACTTTATAGATTTAAACTTCTTTACATAATTCTCTCTCTCTCTCTCTCTCTCTCTCTCTCTCTCTCTCTCTCTCTCTCTCTCTCTCAATTAAAAAATTTGCAAGAGAGAAAGTCGTATATTAATGAAAAGTTTCATGAGTTAAAGAATTGAATTTTTAAGAATTTTGCTAAAGAATTCAAAGTTCGAAGATAGCTTAATTAAAAAAAATTAATGTTGACGTACAAAAAAGTCTTTGTGTACGTAATAAAGAAGTTTAAAATTTTGAAGATAACTTAAAAGGAGTTGAACTTAATAATTCTTCGAATCCCGTGAAAAAATTAAAATGAATATATTAAAGAAGTTGAAGATAATGTACAAAAAATTGATGCAAAAATTGATAAAATTGTCAATGATATTCAGTCGAATAAAAGGAGTTCAACTGTTGATACTTTTACTTCGGTTAGAAACAGTGCTAAGCCAAAGGCGTCGTCAAGTTTTCAGCTAGAATGTGAAAATCCATTTAGTCTACTAGAAACTAAGAAAACGAAGATAAAACTGTGTTGTGAGGCTCATCTATTGTTAGACATATGGATAAAGAATTTTGGATCACCTGAAGATCATGACCCCCAGCCTCAATTACCAAATGATACCTTCGTTAAAACTAACGAAAATATCACGACTTAACCTAACCAATCGTCAAGGGCGTACACTTGACCTAACCGGGCATTCAGTTTAAATTATTATTATATTTGGTACTGTAAAGCAAAAAACAAGCATACATGGGCCCCCTGATCTTCAGGTATCCAGAATTTTGTTTAAGAAATGGAATAAAATGAAAGAGAATATGGGTGCCAGGCTAAAAAAATAGATAGTAATGAACAAGAAGTAAAGCATTTAAAGTTGGAAACTGCAAATTCGGGTTAATTTCTCACGTTAGAGGGAACGATTTGTATAATTTCACTAGTAGGACAGATTTGTTAGGTAAATATCGAATACCTGAAGATCAGGGACCCCAGCCTTCTTTAGTTAGCCTTATAAGGCTAACTAACGAAAATATCACAACTTAACCTAACCACTCGTTGGGTCAACTGTACGCCCTTGACGATTGGTGAGGTTAAGTCGTGATGTTTTCGTTAGTTAGCCTTATAAGGCTAACTAACGAAGGCTGGGGGCCTTGATCTTCAGGTGATCCAACATCAATTCTGCCTGACACGTTACGGAATATATATATTAGGGTGTGACAGTTGCCCCAACTTTGTCCTACAATGCTGTTCAAAATTTTGTTGTTGCATATTGACATAAAAAATACGACGTGCAATTTTTTGAAGATTCATGCATATTCGAGTGAGCACCAGCAATTTGAAAAATAGCGATTTTGCTTATACGGCATACGCGCCTTATATGAGATTACACAACCATCATAAGGGATATTAACACAAATCATTTGCCTGTCTTAATTAAAAGCTGTTATCACTAACACAAAAAAGTTAATCATTCTTATTCTCTCATGGTACATTAAGGGGTTTTATTATATATTCACAAGGTATTATTTCTCTAGAGCAAGAAACCAAGATTTCTGTTCGGAAATAGATGATCGTTTGCGCTGATTAGGAACGCGGAGTCTGTCATTTTCAACTACTTGAAGGACTTCTTGAAAGCGCTCCTCATCCCTGGCAACATTAAGAAAGTCATGGCAAAGTTTTACACCATGCTCTGCAGCCTCATTGACGACCTGAAGCTTGTCCACAGCCCGTTTCATGTTCAGGTAGTCATCATGATCCGCCCATTCACTGGCTGGACTGTGGAGAAACTGATAGGGCATGCCTAAAATGGTGAAGAACCGGCTTGAGTCAGGCCCAATTAGGTCCACCAGGGCAGTACCACTTTCTGTGACAGGGGGAAGATATGGCTTTCCATAGCCCCCATGATCGAGCCCCACTCTCTTAGTAACTTCAGTGCCTTCATGGCAAAGAAGGGCCTTCCTCATCTCCTCTTTTGTCCTTTCTTGTACTTGGGACGAGAACAAAGCCAGTGGGGCCAACTCCTCAGTTAGGTACCAAGTGTGTCTACCGAGTGCCACACGTGCTTTGTCAACTATTGTGGCGTCATATGGGGCAAATTCAGCCAAGGTTTCGACCAAATTCAAGTCATTCAGTGGCGCACTTGCTGGAACGGGGCAAACAATCCACCATGGGACATAAACAGCGACTGTGAACACAGCAAACCGTTCTAACTTGCTGATTTGACTTTTAGTCACAACCTCGGCTTTGGGAAACTGCTCTTTGATCTGGCCTGACAAAAGAACAATCTTGAGGGTATAGAGCAGTTTAGCCATCCACCTTGCTTTGTGAAGTGCGCCGGGGTAGACCATTGTGAAGTTCACTGGCTCGGATCCTTTAGTTACAAGCAGCAGACAAAGCTCTACCAGCTCCTTGTAGTCGCCACGTGTAAATGGTTGGGCTAGAGATTCACGGAAGAAGTCAGCCATCTCCTGCTGGCGCTCCTCAAACACTCCAGGCATTGCGGGGTAGTAGTATTTCTTTTTTTCATTGTACGCCAATTGAGAGAAATGGTTCTTGAACCTAGAAATGCAATTATTGGGATTATTGTATTTCGTACTAATCTATATTGTTTTAGGGGTATTAAGATTGATATGATCGATCATTTGCTTGGTGTTAGTATATCTTATAAGTCTAATAAAAGAAATTCCACTAAATTTGTTCATTAGATAATAATATTCCTTGTTATTTTGTAAAGCTTATGACTCACCTCTGGAAAACCATTATGTTTGGACTTGAAGAGCCCTCCACTTTCAAGCAATCCCAGCAAACACCTAGGATGACTTCGCCCACATGCCTGCGACAGGTGCACCAGAATACGGCACGCTCTAATTCCTTTTGGAGGGAGACGCAAGCAGCTGTTTTTTGTCCTGAAAAAAAATGTAATTGTAGTTTAAGGCCACCATTTCAGGCACGTGCTTTTTGCAGATTTCTGTTAAATCATTCACTGTATTTTGGTATTAATGTCGTGATAAATTCACGCTGATGTTTGGAATAGGTTTACCTGTATTGGATGAAGTTGTGTCGAAAACCATACCAACGACATTCTGTTCACACTCCCAATCGCCCAGAAGTTGTTTGGTTGCTGTTGATATCAAGTCTCCTTGAACCAGGCCAGCTTTTTGAGTCAAATGCGGAAGAGGTGGGACTCCAAGAGGCTTTGTGCCATTGACACCAGACACAAGAATGGGCAGGCGGTCATCAGTGCCTTTGGAATCCAGCGTGTCCATAAGTTTACTATCCCAGTGCACCAGTACTTTGTCTGATGGTTGCCATTCATCCATGATTTTTAAACTTATTTCTGACACGATGGAAGCTCGGTATCGGTGGGCCGTCCTTGCATTTAGACTCAGCTTTGATGTATCTCCACCACATGCAGATACAAGGGAGTACACAATTGCACTCAGCTGGGTCAGCGAGATGTTGTTTCGAACACTGCATGAAACAAGTTCTGCCGACTTCAGAATATCATGGGCACAAAAATTGAAACTCCCTCTTTCACTGTTCTCCGATGTTTTCTCTTTGGTTCAGCAGTGCTGGCCTCAAATGTCATCATCTCATCAGAGCTAATAGGTGAATCAATATCAGCCTGTACATTCTCAGCATGATCACATTGCTCTCTCTCTTGTCGCTTCTCTTCTCGCATCTGCCTTTTCTGTCGCTTCTGAACCTTTTCTGTGAGTACTTTGTTTACCCCAGAGTAGGTAGCTACTCTGTCACTTAGCATGCTTTTCATAAAGAGTATGTCAGTATCGATGGCATCTTGTTCGGCCTGAGTTTTCCCCTTTTTCGCAGCTGCTATGTCTTTCAACACTGTGTTCTTATAAAATTTCATCGTCAGGCTCAATTCTGATTTAAACTTCATAATTCCAGGATCATCAGCCCGTCTTCTATCCTCATTCTTTTTCATAAGCATCATGTAGTCTTTGTCATAGTAAGTTTTAATCACTCGGCCAATATTGTTCCTGCCTGTAATGGTCGGGACATTCGCCTTCTGGTAATGCAAAAGCACATTGTCAATGGTGGCAGATAAAGCCTGGTCCCAATGCATATCCCGAAGGTTTGCTAACAGACATAGTAAGACCTGCCTATTAGTTGGCAGTTTGCAGCCCTTTATTTCCTTTTCTTCTTCTCGGGGTACGGTGCCCAATAACATTCTGACATACTCATCATCTTGCCGTGTATCCATGATTAAATTCTCTATTCACAACATCAAATCACTGTCAAGGGAAAAGAAAAGAGCACCATTAAAATTAAATGCAATAAAATAATACGTGGAAAATTTGTGGGTCAGCGTTCCAGACCCGGAAATGAAAATCTGATAAAATGTGCTATTTTCACACTTATTTATGAAGTTCATAAGCTGAAATAGCAATACTTGCTGGTACGACGGTGCTAGCTCAAACATGCACCGATCTCCAAGAAAATTTACAGGGGTGTTTCCTAGATAAATACACAACACTAAAACTTTGAACAGCATTGTAGGACCATTTTTAGATTTTTGGAGGGCAACGGTCACACCCTAATATATATATATATATATATATATATATATTGTATGTCTGGACACGATTTCCTGAACGAATGGACATGAAGTTCTCACGAAGCTATTAAATGCAGAAAGCCTTTCAAGGTTGATATTCCGGCAGAATATTTTTGGACACTCTTTCGAATGCAAAAGCTCTTTATTTAGATTGTCGTCTCTATAAAGATATTCAATGAAGGGATGGGGGGGGGGAATCAGAAACTGACACAGCGCTCAGGCCAGACTAATGTGATTCATTACGTTAACTTCTTCCGTGCTATTATTACCAGCATCACTGGGAGTCCCTCAACATCAGTGTTTTCACTTAGTTTATAAAGAAACGATGTTACTCACAGAGGTAAAAAGCGCTGCTGGCTACAAGCGAAATAGTTTGACGATAAATGAGTCGCATTATGAGACAGCTAACTTCAAGCATTTGTACATTTTTATAATAGTAAAGATATTAAAGTCCCTCAGGTTTAAACGACATCTTTGTAGTATACTGGAATCTTGGGAGCTAAAATATTTGCATTCTTTTTATATCAAAAAGAAAAAATTATAAAACTCCATATTTTTGTCTCTCATATTCTCTCTCTCTCTCTCTCTCTCTCTCTCTCTCTCTCTCTCTTAATTTCAGGAAAAAAATATGTATTTTCTTTAATATTTCTATGTAATTCCTGCCATCAGTAGGTAACCGTTTCCTTATGAGAGAAGTGAAGGCAATGAGATCGGGGTTCGACTCCCGATGATGCTAGCAAGAATAATCGGGGAGTTAGCGCAATGGGCCAGATTAGTTGGCCTGAGCTCTGTGCCAGTTTTTAGTTCTCTTGACTTATAATGATTAATTATTATTATCTCTACAGTGAAGTGACTGAGCTTAGTTTGCCCTTTCAAACATACTATGAACAACAACAACAACAACAACAGTAATAGTAATAGTAATAGTAATTTTCCTTAAGATCTGATCATTTTTATTATCCATCCTAGATGCGTGGATTATTTGAAGTATGGAATAGTTTGAGAGTGAAGTTAAAAATTGATTTTAATATATAAACCAATGCATAAAATATCGGCTGATTATACTAAAATCTAATATTTTTTTCATTAGAATTGATGGGGGTTGGCTGGAATTATCTCTGCGATAATGATATATATACTGTAATAATAACCACAGTTTTGATAGTGAACGATAATTCTCTCGCAGGTAAAAAGAAGAGGAAAAGTTCAATTGAACAAGAAAAGTAATTTTGGCTCAGAGCTGATAAAAAACCGTCCTCATCAAAATTACAGAAGTCAGAGAAACTACAGACCAAAATAGACCTGACAGATTTATATACATATATATATACACACAATTATACATATATATATATATATATATATATATATATATATATATTATATATATAATATAGTCAGCTACTGTCAGCTACTGTCAGCTACTACTGACAGAAAAAGTGATGAAAGGAGCGTTTTATAGGAGGGTAAGAAAAGTATACTAAAATCGAAAATCGCTACCATTTACTATCTTCTCAACTGAGCTTTCTTTACAATAAAGGAAGAACGATATTAAAATTAATAAAACTTGTAAAGCAAACGTGAAACATCATAAAAATCTGGTAAAGGAAGTTCAGAGTTCAATGATTACAAACGGAGCTTGTGAAGTTGGTGTTTTTTTTCCATTTCTAAGTTCAAAGTCAAAATTTATATCAGTTTAAAGGTAGAAATAATGGAACAAACAATAGTCATCCATCATGAAATTACTTCCATTTCTTGAATCTAAAAGTATTTCCACATAAAAAATGGAATATTTCTGAATTAAATAGTTCTGATTTGAAGCGAAAATCGTGTAATGACCTCGGAAGACCTTAGACAATTGCTCATACGTTAGCATTCATTTTTGCAAATAAATAAATAAGTATTTAGAGATAGAAATAACATCAGTATCTAAAGTCCCCCGAAATGAGTTAAGTATCTTACAAATTCTGCGTATCCCCTACAACCCTCCCCCCACGCCTAATCATAAGTCCATTCCAACAAAAGTTTTATACTCTCTAGAGGCGGAGTAAACATGCTTAAAATTTAATTAATGGTCATTTACTTGTTTTGATAATTATTATAAGGTTAACGCATTCAGAAAAACGATGCTACACTTTTGGGGCTTCTGAGGTAAAAATGTCAACCTGTAAATTTAAAAATAAAAATAAAAAATAAATTACAAAGCGTGGTTTTGAACACCAAAACGCACACGAAGAATTGAAACTTCATCCAGCATGTTTGTCGCTGTTAAAATTTATTTTCTGTCAAAACAATTTTAGAAAATTGTTGTTGATTTTCTCTGGAATAAAGAGGAGTTAAAATGCTCATCATAAACGAATTAAATGAGACATAATAACTTTTTTATCCTTCTTCACGCAATTTGAGTCAAAATTTACACCAGTTTTCTGCAGCTCAGCCGCAAGGCAGCAACTGGATTTACTTCTTTTTTGTGCAGGAAGGAGGGGGCCAAGGACAAATGTGCAAATGCCCGCAAAAACGCCCCCCCGCTTCCGATAGAAGAAGCGAGCCAAAATCAAAGTCCAGGGTTGTGGAGATGCCTGGACACTGCGTTTGAAAGATTGGAGGTCATAGACAGGAGTAAAGATGAATTGAGGAAAGTTGTTCGAGAGTTCATTGGTTGAACAGATGAAGGGGAAGATATATACTATATATATATTAGGGCGGCCCTTATTTTTCGAAATTGCAAATTTCACCGTCTCACCCCCTCAATATATTCCATTTGACAAAAAAACAAAATGTGCAAAATATATGTATACGTACTGTATATATATATTATATATATATATATATATATATATATATATATATATATATTATCATCTCACTTGAATAAAATTTTTAATAATTTAATCACTTTCTGAGTCTTTATTTTCAAGTCATATAAAGTTATATAAAAATATAGCTAAATAAATTTTATATATTTCCGCATATTTTATGAAAAGTTATACGACGATCTCTTTTGTTAAGTTTTATCGTAAATTTGAGCTTAACGACCAAATCCAAGGCTCTTAAGTATCAAAATTTAATTAAAACCTTCATTTTAACATTTTAATTCAAACCAGTTACACCTAAAGAATGTATCGTACTCTTTACGTAGACAATAAGTGATGAATTTATAATTTTTTAATGTAGGAAGGAGAGGTCATGGTCCAACTCCCGCTAAAACGCCCCCTACCCCCACCCCCACAATAGAAGGAGAAGAAGAAGAAAGCTGAAGTCAAGGTTCAAAGTTTTCGAGATGCTTCGGTACTCTGAGTTTGAAAGAATGGAAGTCATAGACGGGGGGAAGGTGGATTGAGGAAGGTTGTTCCAGAATTGACTGGTTGAGTGGGTGAAAAATTGAGACTACCGATTAACCCTCGCGTAAGAGAGTTGCAGAGGAAACGTAAAAAAAAATAGTGTAAATATTGTTAAATTTACAATTTTCAAAACATCCACTATTGGTTCAGATCAAGCTCTACCCTTTCTAAATATATAAAAACCACTGTAATTCTTTCGTCAGAGCTTCAAAATTCGAGCAGATTATTCGGTAATTAGCAATTAGCCACTTGTTCTAGTTAGTTAAATCTAATTTAGTCTACTCCAAATTTTATGATCTATGCAATCTCACATAATCCCATTTCAGTGGCCCTCGGTTGAATAAGTGGGTAGAACGCACACTCCTCCCTTTTGTTGATCTTGTTAGTTTGTTGTTAACTTGTTTGAATATTTTATAAGTTTTTCGGAGATGCATTTTGGAATTTAGTAGTTTGATTCAAATTTCCTCTGAACTTTAATTAGGCTTATTTACACTTTAAGATTTTATCTTGTGAAAATAATTTCTTTGAGGTGAAAAAATTAGAATTTTTATTCTTAAAGTTGATGAAATTTTAATCTTTTGTTTGAGACTTTTAAGAACTTTTTATAAACTTTCTACAACCTCACTGAAAAAATCTGATTACTTCTTAATTACTTTCAACATTTACTGAACATTTACTGAATATTTTTTAAACATTTAATATTTTTGTTGTTACACAGTTTTGATCTATTAAACGAGTTGAAACTTTCAATCACTTACTTTTAGAGATAAAATGTATACGGAAAGTTAACAAAAGTAAATAGATACCTTCGGTTTTACCATACTTTTGGATTCGATAATAAAAATGAATAAATAATAAAAAATTTATTGAATGAATATATTTAGAATCGTGCTGCTGTCTCCTTTGCTTTGCATTATGTAAAGCTGATACACACGTTCTGGCATTCCATTAACTTTGTTAATTTGTTCTCGAAGACAATCATCGTGGCGTTTATTTACTTGTGTCATTCCTCTTTATATATATATATATATATATATTATATATGTGTGTGTGTGTGTGTGTGTGTGTACAATTTATTTAAAGATTCAACACAAATGATAATCAAATGAAGTTTTTAATGATAAAAAATAAAACATTAGATACGATTCTATTACGAAAACGAACACTAACGAACACTAACGAAAACGAACACGAACGGACACTAACGAAAACGAACACTTTATATAAGAATGCGTTTTAAATGCCATAACTATTCCTAAATAAGATGGAAAGCGATAAAATAGTAGGAAACTAGGAAGTAGTGGGACTCGAACCCGCGTTGCGTGGTTGCAGAGTCGGAAGCCCTTCTACCTATCTTAATTATGTACGGTTAGTGCACTTATAACTCAATCGTATACGCTATAAAAGGGAGGGAATTGAATAGAATATAGACAAACTGCTTAAATATTGACCTCTCTTGAACGACTCTTTTTTTAAGGGATGGATAAGTGGAGTTCTGGATGATGTCATCGGTAGGACAGCTGACTCTGAAACCAGGGTTCTCCCACGAGATCCTAGTTTTTTCCCCGCTTCTATTACCTATTCGTTTATCATTAATCTAGATCAGTGTTTAATAGGATGACTGACACTAGTTAACTGCAAGACCTAAAATTTAAAAATAAAACTTGAAACAAAATAATAAACAGATTAACTCTTCGAACGTGACACGAAATTTTAAAGGTTTTTAGAGATGTCTACTTTATACGTCAGTTTTAGTAATGAGAAATTCTTCCCCCAGAGAATCATACTTCATTGATTATTGCTTGTTGAAAAACAAATCGGTAAAGGAATTTTGAAGCTACGGGAACAGTTTAAGCATTTTCTCTTCCTTTTAAAAATCCAAAGGGAATCGGGCGTATGTACCTACTGAAGACATTCTAAAATGGAGAATGCTTCAAAATTAATTTCAAACCCTTCAAAGACAACGTTATAGAATATTAATTTTACCGAAACTGGATTAGAACCATCTACGGGTCAATCATTTAGATTCTAGATGGCCACCCATCCGACAAACCCAATGTCGCTTAACTTCGCTGAATTAACGTGAAGCGGTGTTCAGACGTGGCTGGAATAAAAGCAAATTAACTAAATTCCACAGTGAGACCTCGCTCAGAATAGTGTAAATTTCGGATTGAAATCAACGTATGTTTTATCGTATCATCGTATCATCGAAGTTGAAACTAGATTGAAATGATATTCTTAAACCCTTTAAATCTCCCAATTAACGATTGTTTTTCCAACAGGAATTCTATCGAGATATTCGACATGCAGTAACAAATCATTATTTTAAGAGGAGCGTATACCATAAGGTATTTATTAATGAGAGTGTTAAAAGAAGATTTACTGAGGATTTTTTTAGGCAGGAAGGCGGGGCCAAGGGCAAATGCCCGCAAAAGCGCCCTCCCCCCATAGAAGAAGAAGAACGCCAAATCAAGGTCCAGAATTTTCGAGATGCCTAGAGACAATACGTTCGAAAGATTGGAGGTCATATACAGGGGGAAAGATGGATTGAGGAAGATTGTTCCAAAGTTGACCAGTTGAGTAGATGACTGAAAATACCGATTAACCTTTGTGTTAGAGATTTGGACGAAAAGGAATGAGAATATGTAGAAAGTCTGGTACTGCGTGCTCTCGTTAAAGGAGGAGGCATGCAGTTGGAGAGCTCAGAAGAGCAATTTACTCCTATACTTGACTAAGCTTAATCGAATCTAACCTAAATTTACCTAACCTAACTTAATCTAAATATACATAACTTGCATATCCAATAAAAATAGAATAAAATCGTTTTCGACTCCATTTCCAAAAATTAATTTTCTATTTGGTTTGTCGTCTAGGATGTAATATTTACATATCACGAGGTACTTGTTCTGTTGTGATTGCAATGTCCATGGTCCTGAGTCGATAGTGCTAGACTGGAATAACAGGTTGCTGCTGGTGCACTGGGGGTTTCCATTGCTTATTTTTTTGGCTTAGAGTCATTGTTTTTGATCCATTTCTTGTCACTCATTGCCATTTCCATTTATTCTTCGCTCAAGTGTGAGAAATTCGTAAGACTCTCAAACGAAACAACTCTGAAATCGATCCTATTACCACTGCACAATTTCCCACTTTAATTAAGTTAGACTCTTCGGAAAAAATACCCCTCATGCCCGCATTGCGCCTCGGTCTTTCTTTACTTTTTCCCAAATCAGGAAACTCTTTCTCTTAAATTTGGAATATTCACACTTCGGGCATTCGCACTGGCTGACCACGTATGAAAATGGGAATGACATTGAGTGGAAAGTAATCTTTTCCATCATTTATCCGTTAGAGATTTTTGCGCAGTCCATTATGTGTTACAGTAATTCATCCTAAATCCTTTTCATTCTGATAGTTTACAGACATATATCATCACCCTTTGTCTGAAACTGTAATTTTTTTTCCACCTTCGCAATATGGCGAATGCATTCATTAATCAAACCTTTATGTAAATTTTGTAATTTTAATTCACATATAAACTGCGATTCACATTCAAATTTGGATTCTGTTAAAATCTTTGCAATGCTATTTCCATTTCCAGTTGCGACAGCAAAAAGGTAAAAATAAATAGCGTGATTTCCTGGTACAAACGAATTTCCATTCACCGTAAGAATATCTCTTCAACTTGGGCTCTAAAATATAATTTTATATGAATTTGCTTTTCCATTAAAATATGATTAAAAAGATATGGTTTTCTACTCTTTCAAAGAATGTGATTACATATTTCAAAATAAAATATTCACACTTATAAATAAACTTGTTTTGATGTTCGATACTTTACGTTGAAATGGAATGACAGTTATATGTAAATACGTTTCTTTTATTATTCGATTAGCTTCAGAACAGGGATTGTGTGAAGAATTATTGAATAAACTTTCATCAAAATAAGGTTAAAACTAGTATAAGGCTATCATAGCCTACTTTCAAAGGCATTAAAGAACAAGCCTTTCTTTTTTATATACAGGGCTATTTAAAATGATTCATCCGATTTCAACTGAGAATACTTCCGTACCTATCAACCGTGCATCAACTGGGCATACACCACATGAAAGAGGAAATCTCCAAGTTTTAGAGTTTTACAAGATCACCGCGAGAGGGCTCCAAAGTCACGCCGTGGCCTAGCCTAGCAACAAACAGTCAGTGTGAAAATGGCGTCCGCACAGCAGAAGGCCCCACAGCTGGCCCCCTAGGTCGCCGGATCTTACACCGTGCGACTTCTTCCTTTGGGGGTACGTTAAAGATACTGTGTACGTGCCACCGTTGCCCACATCTTTGGATGAGCTCCGAACTCGCATTGTTACTGCCGTAGAGTCAGTGACAACGGACATGCTGGAGCGAGTATGGGAGGAATTCGACTATCGTGTCGACGTTGCTCGTGTAACTAGGGGATGTCACATAGAGCATTTATGAGGTGAGAGACAAAATTTGGACAGTTTTTCTTTTGGTTGATGTATCACAAATCACTCTGTATTTGTAACATTAAAAAATATTCTCATTTGAAATCAGGTGAATAACTTTGAATAGCCCTGTACATATATATATATATATATACACACACAAAAGTAGAAACCTTACTGTTTTTTTATATTATTCAAATATAAAAAAAATCTGAAAATGTCTTCAAACCCACTGCATTTGGCTAATGGACGCAAGGCCAAACTGTAAATCTTGTAAGTCTCTATCCTGTAAGTCTATAGAGGGTTGGGATTCAATTCCCCATTAAACTGTAGGTCTCCTCTGTGGTGCTAAATGCGGATTAATTTCCTAAACAGCTAAACAGGTTCAGTTTTTTTGATGATCTGGAAAAATGCACTGATAATTTCTCTGATAAATTATAAAATTATAAAATTATAAATTATGACTTACTTTATAATTAGTGATGAAACATTAAAAATGGCGTTAGGTTTATTAAAACGAAACTTGACGAAAATTTGTTAATGTATTTACCAATTTGATATTTACAAGTCTCCAGGGGAGCACGGGTGTTTCCTTCGTCCATTTAATGCACTAGGAAACCGAGATTCTTTTTTTTTCTTTTAGGGTTGCAAATGGAAACACAAATGGAATTGTAAATACTTGACTGGATCAGAAATGGAACTTGATTCTCAATTTGTATGTAAATTAGGAATAATACAGTAAGATAAAACTAAAACATTTACATAGTGCAACAAGAGTCTAAATTCGGTTTGTCTGAAATTTGTGAAGATGTTTCATGCAGAACTGGAGAGGCAACGTATTCTTAAGTGAAAATCATCAAGGAATTCAGTTATTAATAATAAATCGGTGACATACAGTCGAAGATAAACGAGTTCATTAATAATAAATCGGTAACATACAGTCGAAGATGAACGAGTTCATTATTAATAAATCGGTGACATACAGTCGAAGATGAACGAGTTCATTAATAATAAATCGGTAATATACAGTCGAAGGTGAACGAGTTCATTAATAATAAATCGGTAACATACAGTCGAAGATGAACGAGTTCATTATTAATAAATCGGTGACATACAGTCGAAGATGAACGAGTTCATTAATAATAAATCGGTAATATACAGTCGAAGGTGAACGAGATCATTAATAATAAATCGGTAACATACAGTCGAAGATGAACGAGTTCATTATTAATAAATCGGTGACACGCAGATATTAAAAATAATTAATATTAAATCAACGTCATATTAAATAAAATACATCAAAGCTACTACTAGACATTAATTTGAAGAAGACTTAGCTGGACTTCCAGGGGAAATGTTCTTTGCTGGAGTGGGAGGTTCACTTGTGGGCTTCCTGAAGAAGGAGTCCAAATAAGTTTGTCTGGCTTTGTTTTAAATATATACAGGCAATGACCACTTTACGAATGTTCGCTTTACGAAAATCCGCAATTACGAATCCATCTTTGAAAGGAGCAGCAAAGTTGCCAATGGAGTCCACAGTAACATTCCATGCTATAAGGAGATTTGGAAAGAAAGATATATGTATAGTGGTTAAGTTGTTGGGCTGCTAAGCTGCTGGAAGTCGTGAGTGAGATCGAGTCCCTACTCAGAATTTGTGATTTCAGACTTTCTTGGCAGACGTGGTTCGGATTCCACGCTGAGCTGTAGGTCTAATTTGGGGGCGGAGGGTCCTTATGACCTTTGTCATAAAGAACAATTCAGGCGGAAACTAAAGTGAGAGTAATATGCTGTATATGTAGTGTATAAATGTATATTCAAACATTTGAATATTTTGAAAGGTTCTATCCATTTATTACTTTTGACTATCAATCGTTTAAATCTGTGAAATCATAGTGAGGATTTTACTCGAGTTATATGATTGCAGAATTGGTAGGGATATCCACCTGATTCTTAGCCGAGCTGGGTTAGGCCTATTACTAAACGTGGGTGAGTTATATCATTTCAACGTTGCAACAGCACCTACGGTAAGCCCATTTCATAAGTGAGTTTACAGGATGTTAACCACGGCCCTCTTTTGGTCTTTGGCCTGCCTTTCTCTAAATATTGATTTATTTATATTACTAAGATACCAGAAATTACCACACCCACTGGAAACGATACAACTACACTTTAGGTTAGTTTCTTGATGACGGCGTTGCTAGTCCCAACACATTCGTTTGTTCGTAAAATGCCATTTTTCCACTTGGTCATTACTCGAACCACATTTAGGTCCCTTCGGGTATGAAAAACGTTGTTAGAAAAATATAATTATATACTTCAGTCACAGGTATTAAACGGTAAAATAAATAAATAAACATATATATATACAGTATATATATTATATATTATATATATATATATATATATATATATATATATATATAAATAAAACCTTTGGTTAGCTTCGCCCGAATTGTTCATTCTGACGAAGGTCAAGCTTTTCACTCCACCTTAGACCTATAGTTTAACGTGGAATCCGAACCACGCCCCATCAGCAGCCCAGCGTCTTAACCACTAGGCCACCTAGGGTACCCATTTATCTACCAACCACTTTCTTTATTGTATGGAAGGATGAACAGCTGGGTTTTGCTGCGCGCCGGCTGCCGTCGGGTCTCAAACCCGGGGCCGATGGATTCGTAGTCAGCGACGCTAACCACTACACCATCGAGCGCATATACAGGGTGGGCAGAAAGTAGCTCCCTATTTTGGATTGGTAAAAAAATACGTATATTATCCATTTATTTCAGAAGAAATAATATGAAAAGATAGGCATACATGGTAGGTTTTCTCTAAAATTCAATGTGGGCTCCAACTCTTTCCACCAGCTTCTGGAGCCGCCCAGGAATGGCGTCCACTGACTTTAGCAGGAACTCCGGCGGGATGGAGGACATGACTTCCCGAATTCGGTCCTCCAGTTCTTCCAATGTCCTCGGTTTGGTGCGGTAGACTTCTTCCTTTACCCACCCCCAAAGAAAGAAGTCGCACGGTTACCGTTGAAAAACGGCAGAATCGGTTCAGTGTAACGGTGTGGTGTGGTATGACCTCAGATCAGGTTGTGGGCCCGTTCCTTCTGCGCAACACCATGAATGCTGAGCGGTACCTTGCTATGTTGCGAAACGAGGTCTGGCCGGTTGTCAGCACATGGGAGAACATCGACGATCTGATATTTATGCAAGATGGCGCCCCTCCGCACTTCGCTCTTGTTGTCCGTGAGTGGCTGGATGCCCACTTCCCTGGGCGTTGGATGGGTCGTCGTGGTCCACATCAATGGCCAGCCAGGAGCCCCGACTTGACACCGTGCGACTTCTTTCTTTGGGGGTGGGTAAAGGAAGAAGTCTACCGCACCAAACCGAGGACATTGGAAGAACTGGAGGACCGAATTCGGGAAGTCATGTCCTCCATCCCGCCGGAGTTCCTGCTAAAGTCAGTGGACGCCATTCCTGGGCGGCTCCAGAAGCTGGTGGAAAGAGTTGGAGCCCACATTGAATTTCAGAGAAAACCTACCATGTATGCCTACCTTTTCATATTATTTCTTCTGAAATAAATGGAAAATATACGTATTTTTTTACCAATCCAAAATAGGGAGCTACTTTCCGCCCACCCTGTACGTATAAAATTTTAATTGGCTTAGATCAAACTTTACCATTAACTTTTTTGGAACTTCCCGTCAATTGCCCAAGAAAATGTTTGATTATTTAGTTCTACTTTTCTTCATCTGCTTGGCCATTACCGACTCTCCTCCGGTCTTCTTGTGCGCTCTCTTGTTTCGTTCGTTCGTGGTTTCCCATCTGTGATTGCGTCTTCCGCCATAATGTTTGTAGGGCTTTCTGTACCGCGACCCTGAACTTACAAACAACTTTAAACACATTATTTCATGAGTTTTCCAAATTCTTAACTGTTTTATATTATTTAATTAACTTATATAGCCTAGTTGACAATACTAAATAATTTTTATATTTATTTCAAGTACTATTTTAACACTAAAACTATTTAAGAATACATGATTTGATGAACTCATGGTGTGGCATCACGTGATCATTTTTCTCACACTCCATTGGTTGAATAAAACACCGTCCTAAATTCCAATAAAAACACGTTGAAACCCGTTTGGTTGTGTCCGTGCAGGAAGTCACGTATTATTTTCTGGAATTTACTTGAGGTCTACTTGGAATTCATATCACACCTAACTTATGTTTTTCATTTATGTCACACTTCTACCAAGACTACCATGTTTTATATTATTAATAACTTCCTTATTTTAGCAAACCCAACAATTTTTTCTTGTATTTTCTTGGAAATATTTTGTTACTTACTGTAAATGTTAGGAAAAGAAGCGTTTAGTTTTGTCGGTTTAACTAAATCCTGAATTATGGGAAATTTATATAAAGTTTTTAAAAACTATCTCAGGTTCATATATAATAAATTGTTTTAAGATAAAAATCTCGCAAACTTTTGGACCTTCAGAATCCTCTTAAAACTTGTTGAAGGTGGACCTTGCCATCCATCTCAGGAGGTTTTAATTTATATTACTTTCTTATTAACCTTTCTACGAAGATATAAAGATATCTGGTTCCTCTCTTCTACGAAACTCCGACTCCCTTCCTTTGAGATTATCAGGTGCTGTTAAATTTAGTCTTATTTTAACTTGGTTATTTTAATATTTAATTTTCTCTCTCTGTCCTCCAGACTTTTGTCTTTTTGAAAGAGATAAAAGAACCCTAAACACTATAAATATCCACTTTTGTATTCATTTCACCTAATCTTAGGTATTAATACTTTACGATAATAATTAAAATTAATAAAAATCGGAGTTAATTTGATACTGGGTTTTAAAATTAATATTATTATTCAATTTGAAAATAATTCTATTTCCAATTATAGTTCAATTAATTTTATTCAGCAAGCATTTAAATCACTTTATGGTGTTCTATTTTTAATCAAAGGATTAAGCATCGATTCGAATCTAAATAGCTTAGTTAAGAAATCATTTAAGAGGAGGATTGAATGTTGACATATTAAGTTTAAGTTTTCGGATGGTGGTGGCCGTGTTAAAGATGACAGACTACAGTACAAGCCAATGGTATTCTCCAAGAAAAAATGTTATTGCGTTAAATATCTCGGATCACCTGAAGATCAGGGCCCCCAGTTTTCGTTAGTTAACCTTATAAGGTTAACTAACGAAAATATCACGACTTAACCTAACCAATCGTCAAGGGCGTACAGTTGACCTAACGATTGGTTAGGTTAAGTCGTGATATTTTCGTTATTTAGCCTTATAAGGCTAACTAAAGAAGGCTGGGAGCCCTGATCTTCAGGTGATCCAATATCTCGTTAGCCACTTCTGCAGGAAATAGCATTCCTTCCTGAAATTACTCATATTTAATGTTATGTTTTTAACAATGCCAATATTATCATTATAAAACATCAAAGAATAAAAGTTTACATTATCAAATAATTGTTAATATTGAAATTTTATGTTTGTTCGTGGGAAGAGGGTAGTAGTACGGTAGCATCATATTTATGGAAAAACATTCTCCTACATTTGTAACCAACAAAGGGTTATGTTGCTATTTTACATTTTAAATGCTATCATTAACATTTTTTAATTCTAAAAAAGATTGAATAACATAGTTTGACGTCAACTAGAATAAACTAGTGGAGTAGCATTGTGAGAGTCAGAAGGACATGCAATTAATTAATAATATATTTCCGTTCCGAGGATATTCTTTATCGATATTGAAACGTAAAAATTTTACCAACTTACGACATTTTGAAACGAGTGTAATTTGAACTAAAGAACACACAGTTCACATATCATATCTTTCGAGAGTCATCTTCGGAAAGAATTAATAGAAGGATATTTTGTCCGTTGTTAGTTCGTTATTCATATGATTTAATCTTCATGACGAATAAAAATCGTTTCTTTGGAAAATCGTTAAAAAAATAGAACAAAAGTAAATAATTGGTTCGTAACACCAAGTTTATAATTACTTCACAAATTATTCCCTTTATCAAGTGAATAAAGTGTTCATCAAGGGATCATAGGCTCGCGTGATGTGAAGATAATTGCATTACTCGGCGAAACCCCCTTGAGTATATTGGGGTAAAGAGCTCCTGTTTCCATGTGTTACAGCCTTAAAAACGGAAAACATTTTCCAAGCGGCTGTCAATTACTTATCCCAATTTGAGTTTCGTTTGCAGCAAAAACTCTTTTAAAAATCCGTTGGGATTTTGTATTTCCAACTCAAACCTGTTCAATAAATTTGAAAACTGAAACAAGGTTCTATCCCCTCTAAATTACCCCTAAAAACTCATTATGTAAATGAATTAAAAAAGCTTAAATGATATACATTAAATTCAAAAGTTGCTTAAAAAATTAACTTAAAAAAGTCTCGATATTCGAGCAAAGGAAAGTTAAACCTTTTATCATGAATATTGTATGAAATAAAGTTGACGATAAAACCATTATTCTATCAAATTTTGAACTTTTACTAATGAAAAGTTGCCTCTCAGTTTAAGTTAAGATCTTAATTTAAGTGGTAATAAGCAGTCAATAATTACTCTGATGGAAAAGTTAATGGGGTGGATGGTGTTAAATGTTTGGCGAATCCTTTTTATATCGTCGAGAATAAGGAGCTTGTGATACTCCCCCGAAAAAAAGATATATTTTAGCTTCCACTAAAAAAAAAGTTGAATTTATGATAAAAATGTCAGATAAAGGTTACGATATTGTATTGATGTTAAGATCAAATAATGTCAAAGCAAATTAACTGTTTAATAATCAAAGAATACAGAGAGATTGAAGGTCCTAATAAAGTAATGTAAAATGGAATTTATTGGTAATACAATCTTACTATATTGGATATAAAACAAATTCTCTTCGCTTATGATTACCCCAAGACAAGTTTGAATTTAGCAAGATACACGAACCTATCAAAACAGACCACAAAAAGTTCGCAATATTGACATTTTAAATAACTGCAAAGTGGCCACAAGTCCCTTTACAGTGAAATTGCAGCATATATGTATGCTGCCCTTTTTTTTTATTCAAAGGGACTTTGTGGCCACCCTGTAGAATATTATTTTCAACTTCCGATAAATCTATTGATTAAATAGTATATAAATCATACATCAATATTAAATTTAATGGTCAAGCATGACAGCGTAAATATTGGTTTCGCTCAAACGAACTTTTTTAAGGAGGGATGGGGGTGGTCTTGATGGCGTGTTCGGTAGGGAATCTGACTCTAAACTACGTCACGTAGGTTTGAACCCCACTAGCTCCTAGTTTGTTTCCCTTATTGCTTTTGCTTTCTTCATCTGAACAAATATGTTTAAACCCACTTAAAAATTCATGTTAAAGCATTTAACGTTATTAAATCTTAATCTCTTTGAATATTCACCTTCCCCCCTCCCCCCGCTACTGTTTTTGTAGTTGTAGCAAGGTAGCATTTACATTGACAATCGGCTATTTTACCGAAGCTGGTTACCTGTGAATCTTTTTGATTCTCTTAAAAAATAAGATTACAGTCACTATCAATCTCCTTTGATTCTCTTAAAGAATATTACTCTCACTTTCATTCTCCTTTGATTCTCTTAAAGAATGAGAATACAGTCACTATGAATCTCTTTTGATTCTTTTAAAGAATCACTATGAATCCCCTTTTTAAAAATTGAATCAGTTAACGAATAGTAATTGTTTGCGATCTGATTTTAGGTAAAGGTGTAACCAGAACTCATGTATAGGATTTAACTAAGACTCACGCTGCCATATTTTAAAATTAAGTAAAGATGCAACCAGAACTCATGTCCAACAGTTAACATTTTACTGGATGCACTTAATAATTCAGACTAAAAAATGTCAATGTAGAACTTAACTGAGACTCAACCTGACATATTTTAAAATTATAAAAGAAAAACGTTTAAAAAATAAGGAAAACTTCTCCTTAATCATCAAATTGAAATGATTATAAAGTATTTCACAGTAAAATGATACAAGCTGAAACTTCAAATCCTAG
>JAJOZX010004945.1:197500-272500 GCA_023014485.1 Bathynomus jamesi | reverse complement strand
TTTCTTTAATTAAGTTTAATAAACATTTATGTTTTAGGTACCTATTGCGTTTGTCTTTGTGTTTAGATTATTTTAAATTTTTTTTTTAGCTTAGAACATTTATTTAAAAATAGGGACATTTTGGAGAGACACCTGATAGGTGTAAGTAAGTTAGTTAGTTAGTTAGATAATTAGATAGTTACATAGATTATGAATTATTTATAAAATATATTGTAACAGGGTGTGTGTATAGTTCATTATGGAAGATCACTAGGATAATGGTGCTGGTTAAGTGTGCGGTCTACCTACGATTCGGCGGTCTACCTTTTAATTATAGCTTCTTATCTTGTTTAATAATTGTTTGTTTACATCCCATTGTCAATGCCCTTGACGATTGGTTAGGTTTAGTCATGATATTTTCGTTAGTTTTAACGAAAATATCATGATTAAACCTAACCAATCGTAGGTAGACCGCACACTTAACCAGCACCAGGATAATTATTGTTTGGTTAATTGAGTGTTAGGGATTATGCGAACTGCCGTAAGACTGGCTCAAGTTATCGTTTCGTCAGTTTAACGCGTCATTTTGTATAGTAAAAACTGAATAACTGAAAGTTGTGTGTAAGAATTACTTGTACAAGAGGTGTTAGAAATTTTTATATGGAACTTCAATTGATTATTAGGTTATTTGGTATTTTTTTTCCTGTGGTTACAAATTTGCAAATTGTTTCTATAATGAAATATTGAAGGTATTCATAGCATCGTGAAATTCCATTAATTATTATAGATTTTCCTCTATAGAATAAGTGTTTATCACTGTACTATATAACTGGGGTTTTCCTCCGCAAAGAGGCATTATTAGGTTATATGAATAGATTTATAGTAAAGGATTTATAGTGAATTTGAAATTAAGTTATAGCTTGCATATAGTACAGGGTGTTCAAAAATAAACGCAACCTAAAACAGAAATGAAAAAGGTTAAGTTACAAAGATATATATATATATATATATATATAATATATATATATATATATGCATTCGCCAATAGGTTGCTTTTCTTTTTGAACACCCTGTATTTATTTCTTTTGTTAGTGATTTTTGTACGGTTAAGAGTACTCTAAATATTTATTGAAAGATAATTTGGATCACCTGAAGATCAGGTCCCCCAGCCTTGTCTAGTTAGCCTTATAAGGCTAACTAACGAAAATATCACGACCTAACCTAACCAATCGTTAGGTCAATTGTACGCCCTTGACGATTGGTTAGGTTCGGTCTTGATATTTTCGTTAGTTAGCCTTATAAAGCTAACTAAAGAAGGCTGGGGTCCCTGATCTTCAGGTGATCCGATAATTTAATTAATAAGGATTTTTAATGATGTTTATGTTTGGAATTGAAAATGTTGTGGTGGTGATAGCATGCTATTATGATGCTATTACGTTATTTTACTTAATCCTAGCTTTAATGTAAATATTGATAATTTAGGGTAGGGTTTAATCAATTGAATTCATGACAATTTATTTATCAATGCATTAACTTTAGGATACGGGATCGGGAGCCATAATTATCATGCTTGAATTATCTACGGTAGTGGCCAGGCTCAACAATCCACAGCTGCTCCATTTACGGCACCCGAAATTGAAAGCTACCACTGGATTGTAACCTCCCCATACAGAGCAGATCTCTTTGGTTAAGTTTTTCCAATTGTGCCAGAAGATTCTTTTAGTGTTTAGGTTTAGTTTCTAGTTCAATAAATGTGTACTATTTGTTTCAAGATTTTTCTTTTCTCAGCCAAAGCCAGGTTGATTTTGTGTGTGTGTGTGTGTGTGTAATTAAAGTGAATAGTAATTCTCTTTTATTCTTTCTGGCTGAAGCGGTCTTGCGCTTTAGGGACACTTCGCAACCACGGTAATAATATTATAATTCAGAAATTAATTTTATTGGTGAAGTACTGGAATTGCTCGTAACTCGTATCGAGTTCTTATTTGGTAAAATGTCATTTCATTTTACCGTTAGAAATACTGCATCCCGAGTAAGATTAACGATATGTAATGTCAAAAATCTCTACTTTATTTAATAAAAATAGAATTTGTCCTGATTTCTAAATTCTTCCCTTAAAAGATGTATTTGAAGTCTTTTCAATTTAAAATTTGGGAAGTTTTAAAATTTCAATTTTTTCAATTTACGTTTCCGTTTAAATTAAGTTTTCTGAAATATGAACCCAATAATCACTTGGTTTTTAAATGTTCTGTGATTTTTTTTTTGTGTGTGTGTGCGTGAATTTGTAAAAATAGGTACATTATATAGTCTTGTTTTTTTAATTACGCCACATTTTCAAAAAAATTATTTAAAATCAGTGGATTAACTTACTTTCATGAAACGTGGGACGATTTTTGTGAAAGAATTGGCGTTATTTGTACAGGTACTCAATATACTCAACGTAATCCTCATCTTTACGAAAGTGCGTGATGATTTCGACAGTCTAATTTGTTATCACGGTTTCCAGCATTTCAGTAAGAATGGCGTGGACTTAAAGTTCAGTCGCTGCTCTTAAAGTTTCCAATATCGTGTGATTTCCTTTGAAAATTATTTATGTTGCAGCAACATGTCAAAAACTTCCATGCAGCAAATATCAAATTTAACTTTGTGCACGAAACTTCTAACCAGAGAATCCTGCTTCATGCGTAACCCAACCCCCCTTGACAATATCTTCTCTTTTGAATGTGTGGAATAATTAACGAATCACCTTGAATATACTGCGGAACAATGGTTCCCAACGGCCAGTCTGCGAATATTCTGTTACCATTCTGCAAACTCATTTTTATTTTCAAAAATAATGTAAGAACTAGGAATCATATACCTCGCGAATAGATTTTGTTGATATACAGTATATATATATGGTGTGTGTGTGTGTGTGTGTGTGTGTGTGTGTGTGTGTGTTTTACAGACTAACAAAGACCTAAGATCCACTCTAGGCTAGACCAAGAAGGAAGTAGAAACGTTAGAAATAGCAATAAGAAAAGAATACTGAAAACTTGTACTATGTTTACACTTATAGACGTGTAAGGCTTTCACCCTGGAATAGTAATAATAGTAAAGTATAGAAGAGACAACTCTCTCTCCCTCCTCCGGCAGCCACTGCTGACAGAAAATGATGGTAATAGAAGATTTATAGGAATAAAGTAAAAAGTATAATGAAGAGAATAGCTTTAGAGTTCATTCTCACCATGCGTATACTTATCTCGTGTACTCAGTTACGCATTAAAAGACAGCTGTAAATAAAGGTTAACATGAATACTAAACTATTTGTATATAATCTACGCCATGTATTTTTTTAAAGGATTATGTAATTTTTTTATACTCGTATGTACAGGAAGTCATCATTTCGTCGTTGCATCATTTCTCAGTAGCCTGCCAAAGCCACCGTACCGAAGATTTATCATGTAGTAATTTATATTACGTCCTTCGCACAGGAATTACTTAGATAAAGGAACACTGATCCAAAGGGCACCTCCAGCTAGCCAGACCTACAATTTAAGAATTCCCCCTGCATAATGGGGAATAATAATGCATCTATTTGGAGGTTTGGCTCCCGTGAGATTTCATTAAGCTTCACTTTTCTATCAAGGGCGGGGGGTATCACCTGAGAACTCCTAGTGCTCTGAAACCAGACACCACCAGCGCCTCCTACTGCATTTACTGACAAAGGAACCATTACTACGTTTACCCTACCTTACCTGGCCTTCCCTCAGCAGCACCCTTTTAATAAAGAAAAAAAGAAAGATCGAAAGAAAAAGGGAAGAGAAAAGTAGTTTCCCAAAATTCCCAAAGTTCGGAGGTTTTGACTCCCAAGAATTACCATCTATTACAAACACGTAAATAAAACTAAAAGAAGTAAAAAAAATGTTGGGATCACCTGAAGATCAGGGCCCCCAGTGTTCTTTAGTTAGCCTTATAAGGCTAACTAACGAAAATATGAAGACCTAACCTAACCAATCATTAGGTCAACTGTACGCCCTTGACGATTGGTTAGGTTAGGTCGTGATATTTTAGTTAGTTAGCCTTAAAAAACTAACTAAAGAAGGCTGGGGGCCCTGATCTTCAGGTGATCCTTGATGTTTTCGAGTGAGATGGGAAGGGTTGGGAGGGGAATCTGTCTGAAGCCTCTCAACCCCATCCACCCATCCATGTGGATGCATGATGAGGTTCCTCTCTGTAAAAGATGGTAGAGAATGAAATTATTATTGGGGTAAAAAATTGAGTTATTTTTATTGTTAATATGAAATATTTCGTCCAAACGGACACTGTTGTTGTCATGTCGATAAATGTTCGGAGGGCGTAATGTTTTTTTGGAAAGAAAAATTAATTTGGCTGAATATGATACAGATTTTTATTCATTATAGTCCTTTATTTGTAATGCAAATTTTGCTTGATGTTCTACCAGTGTTTCTAAACAGTCGGTCCCCGGATCGGTGCTCGTCCGCGGAAGGAATGTCATGGGTTCATATTTTTCGTGTTATTATACAGAGGGGGCCCAAAGTCACCGACAGTTATTCATTAATAGTTTACTTTCAACTGTCGGGTGACTTTTGGCCCCCTCTGTATAATTACGAGCAAATAAACAACATTCGTTGTGTAATGTCGTTCACGGTATCACCAATCATTTTATTTTTTACTAAAATATTACTGTATAAAGATATTAGAGATGTATGACGTAGTGAGGTATAGACCCTGAGTGAAGTGGTTCCCAGTTGTCGGTCCACGTTATTTTATAGCTGATTTTTGCCGGTCCCTGTTGTGTAGAAGTTTAAGTACCACTGTTATAGAGGGTCTATAATTCCCTACGAACATGTATGGTTCATTAGGATTGATATTGGTTTCACCTTATCAGCCAGTCAGAGATACGCTTTCTAAAACATTCGGCGTACAGTGAATCTTATATTAAACGTTAATATTACTACTACTACTACTACTACTACTACTACTGCTACTACTACTAATAATAATAATAATAATAATTTTAATTCGTATCACTGATATTTATTCACATTAAACTTTCTTACATGCTAAAGAATTGGTTAAACTTCTCCAAACAATCTTGATTTTTGTGAAGTTCTAAAACTATGGTATTCTATCATACTAAGACTCGGCATTGTATTCCACTCGAATTATGAACGCGTGCATTGAGATTGAATGCCCAAGTATAATCTCCCGTTATAGCGATGTTGGAAGGTTTTCCGCGATTAAAACGTATTAGAAATTTGCTTGTTGTTTTCACTTACAAATCTAAATCAACATTTCGTTGAAAAACGAACCCAGTATTCGTGAAGAATGCATGTATTCATTCTGGAAGGTGAACACATATCCAAATTGGGAGCGAACAACTTCATTACTACTGTTCTTACGTCAGCTGCAGCCATGTTTTTTTTTCATTAATTTCTGCATTTATAGGAAATTTTAAAAAAAGGGGTTCCATTGAACTTTTAAGACCATATTTGAGCCTGACTGGAATTTTTTATCTTCTTACACCCAAATTCCTTCATAATTCTTTCTGTTTCAGTGGTGGGCAAAAAGTAATCGATTACAAGTAAAAATTACTGATGTCCGAAAAGTAACTAAAAGTATAAAGTAGAAATTACTTCTCTGGATTAAATATAATATAATTAATCCAGAGAAGCAATTTCTAATTTATACTTTTAGTTACTTTTTAGACACCAGTAATTTTTACTTGTAATCGATTACTTTTTGGCCACCACTGTTTTGCTTATAAGTTCGTTTTTGTTATAGAATGATAATAATTAATTTTTTGAATTATAAAACTATGATATTCGGGCCATCTGAAACTATCTTATTAACTAGTTTCGTATCAGATATAAGTAACATTTTATTCTATAAACACATAATGGATGTATCAAGAGCCAAAATGGGTATGGACGTTCATTCTACAGTCAATTATTTTTCACTGATCCTCATTATTTTTACGCAGGAAGGAGGGACAAAGGGCGAATAAACGCCCCCTCCCCCCAACATAGAAGCAGCAGACGAAAGCCAAAACTAAAATCCAAATTTTACGATCCAAAGTTAGTCATAACATATGACTATATCAGTTATGATGAAGATGGGGACTACGCTTGTTATGATGAAGATGGGGGCTACGCTTTGGCTACATCGCAACACCGATTCCCGTTCGATCAACGAGGTTAAAGACGTCGGTTGAATCAGTTAAATTGGATAGATATTTTTAAAGGCAACATTTATTAAGGTCTTCTACGCACTAAAAACTGTAACAAACAGGAGCTTCACAACTGTAAACTGTAACAGAGGCATTCAGAAAAACCATTTAGAAGAAAATGACGAGGCACATAATACCGCATCGTCACGACCTTCATTCTGTGAATGTATTTTTTTTAAAAAAGGTTGGATTTATTCTTCAAGGACAAAACTGAAATGATTCTTATTCTCCTGATGTCTCGTGAAAGTCATTTTTCATTAGGTTACAACTTCATTTCTGATTTTTTTCCTCTGCTTTATATCATAAGTGCTATGTGATAAATAATACAAATAAAATTACTTTATATATATATATATAGAAAGAGAGAGAGAAAGAGAGAGAGAGAGAGAGATCCAAAAAGATGTTTCCAAAAATAATTTCACATTGCTTTTAGGAACATCTTTTTTTTTGATTACCCTGTACATAATTTTATTTATAGATTTTGCCGAAGGGAAGTTTGTTCCAAGTATATAAAAAGAAAGAATTATGGTTAAAATCCTTTTCTTTCGTGATTTAATGTGCAAACGTTTCAGAATAAGCTTCTATTATCAGTGTTCGTTCTAAAACTTCAAATAACATTATAATATTTTTTTTTTGTAAAATACAGGGTGTTCCAAAAAGCTTTGACGGATTACAATGTAAAATACATTCAAATCCGTCAGATCGTTTTGGGAAACCCTGTATAAATCAAATAGTTATGAAAACTGAATCATGATTCTGTTTATAAGAATAAAAAATCTAAATTATGAATCTTATTTTCGTCGATTTTTGTAAAAAACCGAAGTTCAGTGTTCGTTTAAATTTTAGGGAAATATTTTGTTCTGTTCAATTAAGTTCAAACGACGAAGCAGTCATTCATATTTGGTATTTTTCGTAAATGTCTGAAGGTTCTAAGTTAACCCATGCCAGTCTGAGAAATTGGGAGGGGTTGCAGTGATTAACCCGCTGCACGTCACTTATTTGGTTAGACCCATTTCCTCTTTTAAAGTGGATTTGTTTTTCTCGCGTGGTGGCGTTATTACGTCTCAGTGCCCTCAGTTGAACGAAGGACGGTATAACTATAAGCGGATCAACTAACCAAAATTCTAAAACGCGGAGGTCTGTTATATAAGTATTATTTTGTTTATATACTATTTGAATGAGTAGGGAAGGCCCAATGGGTGTGATTATATTGATCTTTGTGTTCTCTATTAGTAGAGAATTTAATGGTCTATTTAAAGGGAAAGGATTGGGTCTTTAAATGCTCTAATAATAGTCCGCTCTTAATTAGAAATGACGGTTGGTGCAACCAATGTAATTTTCATGACAGTTAATGCATTCAAATGAATAAATAACAACTGTAACCAGAGAATTAGGGGTTCAGGTTGTGCTTGTATAATGGGGTAAGTAGGAAAGGAGAATCTTAGTATATTTTAGACTTAAATAGATAGTAGTTTGGAAATTTAAAAAAATGTATATAGCCCCCAGAGTATCGTTAATATATCCGCTGAGGCTACCAGTGTTTTAAAATTATATATTTTACATTATTTAAAAAAAAAACATAAATAAATAAATAATAAAAAATAAATAAAATAATAAATAAATTATATTAATAAATAAATAAAATAATAAATAAATAATACTAATAAATAAATTAAATAATAAATAAATAATAAAATTAAGGCTCATGTTTTCTTTCTAAAAAAAAAAAGAATTTTTTTTATTCAATAAAACGAACATTTTATTGTTTACATCATTACAGCATTACGTATATTTTCTACATTCTGTGATGGATCGATATTCTTTAATTTTCTTCGATGAAATAAGTACATTTTTTCGTTTAATTTACTAACCTTTGTTCTTAAATTAATCTTTGATTTCTTGGAGGCCAATTTAAAAAGTCATTACCAGGTTTTTAACTGAGGGTTTACCTGAGTTTTTACTTTTTAAAATTTTTTATGTAAGTTTATTGACGTCTTCTATGTATGAACCTTTTCTGTGTATTATTTTTTAAGCCTACACCTATTAAACTAGGGGTAGGTCTATATCTTTCTATGGATCCAGTCTCTATTTAAACCCCCTTGATTACGGTACAGTTAAATTTAGCCTGCTTCAAAGCCTTTATGTATTAGTAATTAAGAAATTTAAAAACAGACAAGTCCACGAGAGGAGTCTTTACGTGATAAATCTGAGTGAAACATAGGTCTATCATCTACAGCAGGGGTCACCAACCTTTTTTTTCTTCACCGCCGACTTTTACGATTTTTTGAAAATTAAAAAAGCTTATCGCCCACGTTAGATCAAAAAGACTAAATCAACATAATCGATAAAATAAATAATGAAATAAATGTTTAATTACCTTTAATGTGAGCCCACTAGTGGGCGCTATCTCCCAGGTTGGTGACCCCTGATCTAGAGCATAATGTTACTGGTAGCTAGGCAGAGCTGGGCACTTGCGGCATATTTTGCGGTACTGCGGTACTGCGGTACTACCAAACTACCAAACCGGTACCAAACCGGTACGCGGAAATTTGAATGCGGTAGCGGTACTGCGGTACTTTCAGCGATCCTTTGCGGTACTGCGTTATGCGGTCCCGGTTTGGTAGTTTGGTAGTACCGCAGTACCGCAGTACCGCAAAATATGCCGCAAGTGCCCAGCTCTGTAGACTAAGCTAGGTTTAGGTTTGTTGTGATACAAGCTCGTGTTTCAGGATTTTCGACGGATTTCTTCAGACTGTTATTTTTTTTTTAAGAAATTTTCTCTGCATTATCTTAGAATATTTTTAAGGGTCAAGTAATTATTTTAATTTTATTAGTTTCCCTTCAGTATTTAATCTAATTGAAATTTCACTGATTTCGACTATCCGCTCATAGATAGACTAACTCGTATTTCTTAGTATATTTTGGTCTTCATTTTTTTTTTTTGGCTAAGACATTAATCAACAGATTTTCAAAATGCTGTTTATAAACAAGATCTCATTTCGTAATGTATACAGTACATTCCCGAAACTAAAGACATTTAAACTTATGAATGCCTACACTAACAGGCGGTAACAGCCCTTCAGATATGACGTCGGATCGTAAGCAAAAAGGGTGAAGTGTTATGCCATAGGCCCTATTCTTCAGTCGAATTAGAACTGAAATTTAAACTTTTTAACAATAATGGATTTAATTACTGATTTCCAGTTTTAACACATGGAATCATAGTATTATTATTTTGTTCTGCCATTACACTCCAAAGTTCTCTTTCTGAACATACTCCTATATGTTCTAAGGGAACATATGCACATATACACTTCGTATGCATGCGAAAATGAGATATAACCAGAGTTGAAGGTCCTTCGTTGAGCTAGATAGATTACGTGCCGCAGGCTTGTCACTACACCCACTTCTCCATTTCTCAGACTAGCTCGACACAGTGTTTGGCAGGGTTGGCGGTATCCAAGAGTGGAGTGTAACATTTTTAAAGCTTAGCGTTCTAGTGTTTACATACAATGAAAGCATTATTATGTTAATTTATGTATATATATATATATATACAATGAAAGCATTATGCGTGTTAAAGTTTTGCACACATTTTTACAAAAATCGATGATGTATTTTTGGTGTTATTTTAGTTTTTGGTCTCTCATGTGTGCGTGTGTGTGTGTGTGTGTGTATGTGTGTGTGTGTGTGTGTGTGTGAACTTAGGATTGATTACTTTTGCGTAAATTGTTCATAGTGACAAGGTTTATTTAACCATTTCCATTGACAATGAAACTTTACCAAGAAAGCCTTTCCATAAAGAAACACCTTCGTTGGATTTATTATATCCATTATAAATGTGAGCGAAATTAAAATAAATATGTTCAAAATATAGCTTAAGTAGATGTACCTCATTACCTTCACAGTGCCATTATGAATTCAGTATTCTCCTGCCTCTGGTTTTATCCCACTCAAATTCTCATTTCACCTAGCGACCAAAAGTGATAAATCGGTGAGTGAGAATCTCAAAAGAAGTGATTCTGATATCGTTCCCTTCCTATTCTTAAGTTAGATCAAGGTTTCCCAATCTTTTGTGGTCACGGACCCCTTTCTAACCTTGATAATTTCCCTGGCAACCCTGGTAATCTTTTTCTGATGCTCTTTCCTGAGCGGATTATCTACGTTAAGTAGAAATCTACGTTATCTACATATCTTATTTACGTTAAGTATGAATGACTAAAAAATAAGAAATATTTATATAGCGCAACTCGCATACGCATTTTCTCCGAGCTAAATTTATTTATTCGGTGTAGGAGCTTGCCGATTCTAAGAAATTCAATCAGAAGGTATAAAGCAGCTCTCTTCTTTCATTGTATTCAGTATCGCTTTTTAAAAGAAATGAATTAAACTTATTTTTCATAAGAATTCCAGATCATTCCAGGAATAATGTTCTTTGGATGAGATTTAGCTTGTATTGAAAAAAGATAAACTGTTTTTTACAAAATAAGTTTTAATTTTCATTTCATTCTTTGTCTGTTTGTCTAGCTGTCTGTGTGTATGTGTGTGTGTGTGTGTGTGTGTGGTGTGTGTCTCTGTCGCTCTCTCTCTCTCGTTTATAGATGTTTGTACGAATTCTAAATCCTGTATTATTCAAATTTATAAAACACTTTTAATTAAAACTTTGGGTCAGAGAGCTTATAAAATATAGTCTTAATGGGAGCAATATAATTTTCACATGAAAAGAATAGTGATTTTTATCAAAGTCTTGTAGAATAAACTACCAAACAATATTTGAAAATTATAACAAAAATGATACAGAAAACACGCTATATTATAAGCCAAAAATAGTTGATGAGGTTGATGGGATAAAAAAAATGGTATCAAGACTAAGAAAAATGATGAAATGGAATATTAAACTTGTGGAAAAAAAATTTTGTAAACGAGTTTTATGATAACGAAGATGGATGTAACTCATACTTTCATTGGTTATACGCAGCGGTATTATTCTCCTTTAAAGTTGCTAAAATTAACCCAAATACAAAAAATGTAAAGTTCACGAACAGATCAAAGTTGATCACAAGACTGTAGTAGATTACTCTGAGGGAAAACGGTGGTATAAGAATTAGGATTAATATGATTAATAAAATAAGGTTTGAGTATAGATAAAAAAATAAATTGAATTAGAATTAATAAGTATTATCCCACTCAATGTGATCCCACTCAATGCGATCCACATGATTTCACGCTTGTTCAAAAAAGTGAGAAATCTGAAATTCTCAAATTGATCTCTTCCCATTTTATGCTAGTTTCATTCTCATCCACGGCCTCCCACTTCGCTCTCGGTTAGGTTGTTTTAGGCTAATGTTAAGTTAGTTGAGGTTAGGTTAAATTCAGTTAGGTTAAGAAATATTAGCTACACTCATTTCTCGCCTTTACTGCGAATGGGAATGACATTCTTTCACAAATAAAGAAACTTTTACTCAATTAGGGATTCTTCAATTTGATCATTCGTGGAAATGGAAATGGCACCGAGTGGAAAGTAATCAAATTGATATTTTTTGAAATTATTAAGGACCTGATGAAGATGCGCGTTGTATTTTGGGATTACAAAACTATTTTCTAAAATACGATATATTATTTTAGCCTAATTTGGGTTAAAATAACTCGGTAGTTTGCTAGTTTTCCAAATGTAGATAAAAAAAGAAACAAACACAAAAATTGCATTGGATAACAAAGCTCGAGTTTGTTAGTACTGAATACATTTACTCACTCTGACAATAACGAATGGTGCTATTAGGACACGAATTTATTTTAGTCGAGATAGAAAACACTTATCGCATACGATAAAATTCAATTTTAACTTTTCTGTTAAATTTTTAAAATCGCGATTTAGTATAATTTCATCGTATAAGCTATTGTATTTGTGAATGTTACTGGAACTGTTAAAAGTTTAGTTAACTCCCTACTTTTAATTGATTACGTATTAATAAGTACAATAACCATCCTTGTTTGTATTTTACATGATTTTCAGCAACTTTCTTTTTAAATTTTTAAATTACAGGTAGACATGAATGAGTCTAGCTTTTAGGATTTTGGTGCTGGTTAAGTGTGCGGTCTACCTACGATTGGTTAGGCTTAATCATGATATTTTCGTTAAAACTAACGAAAATATCATGACTAAACCTAACCAATCGTCAAGGGCGATTGACAATGGGATGTAAACAAACAATTAGTAAACAAGATAAGAAGCTATAATTAAAAGGTAGACCGCCGAATCGTAGGTAGACCGCACACTTAACCAGCACCAGGATTTTTTTCATATATTTCTCGCCTGTATGATGTTGAAACAGCTTAGTAATATTTACATTTGTAAATATTACTAAGCTATGAGTCATGTAAAGTCCTAGTGTCTACAGTAAACTGTAATGTAATGTAATGTAGTGTAATGTAGTTTTAATTAAAAGTATTAATATTTATAGATTTGCAGTAGTATTTATGTTGAATTAATAGAATTTATGTTAAATTATGTTGAATTAATAGAATTTATGTTAAATTATGTTGAATTAATAGAATTAATAGCAGTAGGAAGCTCAAGAAATGGTAGTGAATTTGAAATATTTAAAGAACTTCAATTTTACAATTAGCCTTATTTTAATTTATTTTTAATTAATAATTATTACAGTTTTGGATATATTTCGTAAATTACTTTTATTTACAGTTTCATAATTTTAATACCTTAATTTTTAATTTATGAAAAAAAAATCCAGATTTTTAATTTTTTTTTTTACTCCATGGTTTTAGGTGTATTTTCATTGGGATTCTGTCTAGAACAGTTCAGTAATAAAGCTGTATGAATAATAATTTTGGATCTTTTCCTTTATAGCACCACTATTGACAATTGGTCAGGTTAAGTCGTGATATTTTCGTAAAAACTAACGAAAATATCAAGACTTAACCTAACCAATCGTCAAGGGCGAAAGAACACAGTAAAACAGTTGGGGTGCTATAATGGAAAAGATCCATAATTTTTATTAATAGTACCACTACTGAGTCACCGCGCTGTAATAATAGACTTAATTATTACGTTATCATAATGAACAATAGTTGAGTTACGACGTGGTCAGTGTCGTAACATTACTTCCAGTCGATCTGCGAAGTTAAGCGACACTGGGTCTGGATAGTAGTTGGATACCCTATATGTATATGCATGTGTCAACGTGCTGTCGAAGTTGTGCGCTCTAGGTTAGGCTAGGTTAGGTTGTTAGGATTATTATTTTTTCGAGGTTATGCTCTTTAGGTTGGGTTAGGCACTGGCACTGTCACTTCCGTTTTCCCCTCTGGCACTCCCCCTCGTTTCTCCTCAGACACTCCCATCAACTCCCTTACCCCTCTCCCCTCAGTGGCACTGGCACTGGCTGTCCCTAAATGCACCTATACTACTGGAAGTTAAACAACCCCCATCAAAAAATTAACTTAGTTTGTAATTTAGACGATACTGGCGAATTAATTATTGGATAATAGCCACATTAACATGATTAGAATTTTCTTTTACTTTAAAAGCACCCCCCCCCCTTCCCAAAAAAAGAAGTACGATCGTTCTTACGTCACACACCTTTTAGGAACTAATTTTGAAGAGTTTAAACACCATTTAGTTCGTTTAAACGAATTTAGTTGTTACAAGTGGATTACGTAAAGAGTGTTGACCAACTTTCAAACTTCGTTTGAAACTATAAACAAGAATTGCAGAGTTTCAGAAAAAGTTAGCCTGGAGACAAAATTTCTGAAAAAAATATAAGAAATTACCAATGTTATTATTTTGTTTTTCTTTGGATGTTTTATTCCTTTTGCTGACATTTATAAAATTTCAAAAACACCACAACCCAAATCAATACTAACTAGTAATTTTTTGTTTTTTAGAAATTTTATGTTTCTAGGCGAACTTTTTTCAGAAACTTTAACGAACAACCGAAATGGTGTAATAGAAATATCGGTTGAATAAGTAACTTTCATATGCATTCCTACTGATCAATTACCATATTACCTTCACAATTCTTAGGTGATAATTTTTTTCTCTTTTTATACATAATTCCCGTCTCTTAACAAAGCATAAATCTACCTTTCATATTTCAATAAAATTCGATAAAATTAAGATCCTAGTAGTAATAGAAATAAAGGTAACAGGTACAGGGTGTTCAAAAAGAAACGCAACTCGAAACAGAAAGAAAAAGGGTTAGGTTACAATGATATATGCATTGCCCAATGGGTTGCGTTTCTTTTTGAACACCCTGTATTATAAATAAAATACGAGTACACAATATGAATTTTACTCTAAGTACCTCGTTGTTTTCATGAGGCTCCAAAGAATACCCCCACTTTTAAATATTTTCCCACTTTTTTTTCAAATTAGTAACCATTTTATTGATAAAGCTGAAAAAATGGTATTCCTGAGCATTGTAGCTGTAATTATAATGAAATACTGAGCCCTCAGTTCGTAATGCAATATATAAAATAATAAAATTCCAGTTCATTTAGATTGAAAAACCCATACACGTGGAAATCCCGAAAACGAAGAGTGATTCCCGAAATAATTACTGAAAGATAATGAAAATTCACATACCACTTTCGTTTGAAATTCCAGAAAATTATATAATGCGATGCATATTGGCATAAACTAGAATTCAGTACAAGAATGATTATTTCCATTTAAAAATCTTTTATTAGTCCAACATTCGACAAACGAATGCTTTTTTATTTTTTTGGTTTATTCTTTCTCTCTCTCTCTCTCTCTCTCTCTCTCTCTCTCTCTCTCGCACACACACACACACACACACACACACACACTTCATATACATATATATACAGTGTGTATAAAAATCTGTTCCCATGGGTATTTTGCGTTAATAATTTTTTTTTACTTAGATTTCAGATAACTAAATTGGGTGACTATACATATCAAGAGAAGGTGGGTATTGCTTTCCGACATGTCGCTGGTACAAGTCAGAGGGAGGCATGTTAGTTATTCCATAAACGTCACCCTAATACGACACTGCCACCTCAACGAATAATCAGGGTGTCGTTCATAGGATAAGTGCCATGCCTCCCTCTGGCTTCTACCAACAACATGTAGCAAAATAATTTCAACCTTTTTCAGATCTGTATAGTCACCCATATCGTTCATTATATTCATTATATTGATGTAAACGTAGTGTGCATCTCTAAAAATAAGTTACATAATTATACATTAAGTTGCACACTACAGTAGTTACACATTCTAATATTACCTTTATGGACACTGAAATCAATGCATAACATTAGCGTAGCTTTTTCAGCTTTAACAAAAGCAAGCCTCTTTTCATTCTTTCGTTTCGAGACTTTTTCATTTCTAAAAAGCAAGAACCTGTTTTGCTACTTCGTTCCGTAACAGTTCCGTAACTCTTTGTTACCCTTTATTCCTCTTTTGCGTAACTCAGGCGTAACGTTTTTAACAATGAAAATCATATGGATTCTTCCAGATAAATATAACCTATATAGTCCCATAACTTACATAGTATATGCATAGTATATCATATTATAAAACTGAAGTTCTAATTAAAATTAATTAATCGTAAATTTTGCATTTAAATGTCATCATAAATGTGTTACTGTTTAGGTACGTGGCGTTAAGACAACACTAATAAAGGCGCTTAAAAGAATGTATCAAAAGCATTTTTTGAATATTCCTTACATGGTATAATTTATTTTTAATAAACGAAAAAGTCTCTTTTATTTCTTAGCTTTACTCTGAAAGAATATTTTTTACAGTAATTTTTAGATATGCTTTGTACGCGCATGCGCGCTGGTCAGTTCACAGTTTACGCGAGAAAGTGCGTGACTGATTACTCTATAAAAATTAATTTAAAGCATGACTGATTTTGGCTTTCATAATAAATAGTTATATCGTAAACTGCTATGAGTGTAAACGGAGCCTGGGTGGTGTAGTGGTTAGCGTCGCTGACTACGAATCCATCGTCCTCGAGATCGAGACCTGGTGACAGCAGGCGGCGCGCAGCAAAACCCAGCTGTTCATCCTTCCTTCCACAGAATAAAAAAAAAATTGGTTGGTAGATAAATGAGCAGAGCTGGGCATTTGCGGCATATTTTGCGGTACTGCGGTACTGCGGTACTACCGCAAACCGCAAACCGGAACCGCATAACGCAGTACCGCAAAGGATCGCTGAAAGTACCGCAGTACCGCTACCGCATTCAAATTTCCGCGTACCGGTTTGGTAGTTTGGTAGTACCGCAGTACCGCAAAATATGCCGCAAATGCCCAGCTCTGTAAATGAGTACCCTGAGTAGCCTAGTGGTTAAGACGCTGGGCTGCTGGTGGGGCGTGATTCGGATTCCACGTTAAATTGTAGGTCTGTGACGGAATGAAAAGCTTGATCTTCGTCAGAATGAATAATTCGGGGGAAGCTAAACCAAGGTTATATAGGAAAGTTTAATAAAGTCAAACAAATTAAATATAGATTGATAAATACATAGCGAAGGTTGGTTAATGTATGTCTAAGCATGTTCGGAGTTTCTTTGTTTCCTTGACTTAGTTTCAAAATTACGAATTGTTATGCGTATCAGTAATTAACATATAACTGAAACTTTAATAATTGCTTTTCTTTATGAAGAAATAACCATTATATTATACAAATCTCCTATTTATCTCTCTTCCTTTCTTCCTAGCATTCGTTTGGCTTTTATTTAACCGTTTACAACTTTTTGATGCAGGAGGCTTGAACAAAATCTTAAATTTTGTTATGGCGACCAATTTTCTTTCCTTTATAGGGGATACTAAACTGTATTAAGGAAATATTTTTAGTTTTATATAATTGTTCAATTTACATTTTTATATTTTCATTCACCCTTACCTATATACCTCTCCCCCCACCCCGCGCACCGTAGTGCGCTCTTTATTCGGACCTGTTTGCGTATGGTAATGGATAAGAGCAGTATCCAATTAAGTGAATGGCAGTTATTATTTATGTGACAGATTAGAGGCGGAGATTCCAACTTATGCCCCTTCATAATCCTCTCTGCAATGTTTCTGGTTCGGTTAGGTCGACACAAGTGCAGTTTATGGCTATTATTCCTATATAAAAAGTTGTTTTTGTTATCTCTGACATTTTGTTTAATGTTTTCAGAAGAAGTTGTAAACATAGCAGTAATAACAGTAATAACATCACTAAAATAATATGAGAGAGAGAGAGAGAGAGAGAGAGAGAGAGAGAGAGAGAGAGAGAGAGAGAGAGAGAGAGAGATTAATTATTTTAAAATAATTAATAATCTCCCACAACTACAAATACCTTTTAATACAGTAACAACGATTTAAAAAACAAGAAATTTTTCATATTTTCGAAGTAAAAGGAGGAGTAAATAGTCTCTGCTATCCATCCAGAGTTCAGACTGTGATAAACCTCAGAATAGAGAAACGGGAAACACTGTTAACAAATCAGCAACATATCTCATATCACAAATATGTAATAACTTCCGCTTATAAAACATATGCCATATGCATTCGGAAAATATAACTGCGGACGTTTTAAAAACGCCAAAACCATCACGCACGTAGTAGACTACGCATCTCGTACCCTTTATAAGTCGACATTCACTCATACTACACACACACACACACACACACACACACACACACACACACACACACACACACGAAAATATTAGCTTTCATGCAAAACCTGCTTCCATTTTAGTACGAGGCGGAAAGGATAATTTTACTTGTATCATGATTATATTTTCGTTATACTTTATTGACAAGTTATTATTTTGTGTGCAGTTTTATGTATTAAGTTTTTACTGTATAATAATATTTATATGTAAACTGTTATTCATATTAGTTATACTATGGTAACCTTGGTTTAGCTTCCGACGAATGTAAAGCTTCTTGCCCCACCTTAAACCCACAGCTTAACGTGGAACCCGAACCACGAACCACCACGGGTGTTCAGAAATTACGAAGTCCTCGCCCGCTCTCGATCCAACGACCTCCCGTTCAGCAGCCCAGCGTCTTAACCACTAGCCTACTCAAGCTACCCATTTATCTACCAATTGATTTTTGTGTATGCAAGGATGAACAGCTGGGGGTTGGGCTTAGCGTTGCCTGCCATCGCCTAAGATCAAACCCGAAGCCGGTGAGTTTGTAATCAGCGATGCTAACGGCTATATTTATTTTAATCTTTGAAACTTACACGTTACAAATTTAAAAACACTTCATCCTCAGCTAAAATAATTCCTGCCACTGTTTGCTACAGAACAATGTTGCCATTTTTCACATAAAACAAAAAAATTATACCTTTAACTCTGATTATTTTATCTTTACCATCAATTTTCGGGGCTAAATTCAAATATGAAATTATCAATAAATGGCTGGTGATTATGTATTCAGTATACAGCAGCAATACTCAAAGAATATAAACATAGTAAAGACATATTAACAAATATTTTGTTTGAAATTACAAAAGACTGTTAAAAGAATGTATATATACATATATATATATATACATCTTGCGCAGAATGTTCTCCTATACAAGCGTCGTTCTTTACGATATATATATATATATATATATATATATATATATATAGTAAAGACATAGTAACAAATATTTTGTTTAAAATTACGAAAGACTGTTAAAAGAGTGTATATACCGGGTGTCCGAGAATTATCTGTACAATTTTTGGCTGTTATTAAAAGTCAACCATGAAGTGTAGAAATTCCAGTTTGTCCCATTTTACAGAGAAACTCATTAAGTTCTTTCTGATAACAAGTTTTGACAAGTTTTTTTCTTTTTTGTACGCGGGTGACAGACATTGATGATTTAAAAGCAAGAATCACAGCTGCTATTGAGCGAATTGATGTGGATATGCTGCAGCGTACATGGCAACATTTGGATTATCGATTGGATGTTTTGCGAATCACTGATGGTGCACATATCGAATGTTTGTAACAACGTTACTTTAATAAAAGAAACTTTTCAAAATACAGATTCTAAATAATCTTGTTTAGGAATTTTATGTGTATTATCAAGAATTTTATTAAAAGATGAAATTGTACAGATAATTTTCGGACAGACACTGGAATTTCTAAAAAACTTGTCAAAACTTGGTATCAGAAAAACTTAATGAGATTCTCTGTAAAATAGGACAACACTGGAATTTCTACACTTCATGGTTGACTTTTAATAACAGCCAAAACTTGTACAGATAATTCTCTGACACCCTGTACCTATATATATGTTTTTTTTTTTAGTAGAACGAAAAAGCTTTGGATAAGCGATACACTTATCAAATAAGCTCGTTCCCCTCTAATTCTTCTTTTCAATGAATATCTTTTGTCATGATGGTAACTCTTTTCAGGTGGATGGCGCTCAAGCTTGTATCTTCTAAGAGACCAAAGAGGTAAGCCTCTGAAACTTCCTGAAGGCCGTCACAGCGGATGATTGAAATCGAAGGTCACTTTTGAAATTCTGGGCGAATTCTCGGACGAGAAGTTGGAAGGGCAGTTTCCTGATCAGCAGTTCAGTACTCTTTTGGTAGCGTCTGATCTCATGAAGGGGTACAGTGCCGGGACAGTAACTATGGGGTTTCTTAACTCCATCAGTAGCGGGAGCACATTTGCAATCCGCCTTAGTGGTAAGCTGTTTACGAGGAGCCTTTCCTCTTGTAGAATCACACGTTCAATTTGCCTTGTACGAGCCATTGCTTACGAAAACGAAACGAAATAAAAAATATCACACTTTTCAAATGTATATTTCTGTACGTAAAAATGCCGAATGGGTTAAGCTCCGCCCACAAAAAAAAATGCACTTGTGAGGGAGTGCAAGAATAGAAAAAATTCACTCGGACACACACACACACACACACACACACACACACACACACACATATATATATATATATATATATATATATAGCGAATACACACATTCTTAAACATTATTACAGTACCAAGTTGCTTTTACTAAGTGAAAAAATAAATAATTTTATTGGAATGTATTTTTATTATTATTAATATTTCGGTTGTTCACAGTAGCAGTGGGCCAGCGTGCTGATTTTAGGCTTCAATATATATATAGGTCGTCCGATAAGTGAGTGGCGATTCTATGTCAGTTAGCATAGTGTAGTAATATCTTTGATATCTAATAAATGTCTATGCTTTTTTCAATTAAGCTAGCTTCACATGAAATCCAAATTTTTAATTTTGCAGTAATTCATGTTTATTTCTGTTTGTTCTGGTTTTTCATTGTTTTATTTTATTATTTCTAATTATTGGCGTTGCAATGGCTGAGGTAGACACACGTGTTGATAAAATTTGTGATCAAAGTCCCTACACATATGAAGCACGGATATTAGCAGCAACATGGTGGCATGAATCTGGAAAAACCAAGCATTTCATGAAGGTAGTACGCGAAAGGTTTGAACAAAGATTTAATGATGTGCCGCCAAAGGGCGAAATTATTAGAAAATGGGAACACAAATTATTCACAACTGGGATGATAATAATTGATAAAAAACGCTGTGGTCGCCCCAAAGCAAGAGCAAGATTGGAAGATGGTGTCCAAGTGTCAGTTCGACAATCGCCAACCAAAAGTATTCGGAGGCGTGCATCTGCATTAAATGTTCCGAAATCAACACTGCATGATTTGATAAAAAAAGACTTGCATTTTAAAGCTTTCCGCCCAACCTCCGTTCAATTTTTATCGCCACAAGATAAAATTGTCAGAGTTAATGCTTGTCAACAAATTCTTGAAGCTTTTCCAAGTAAAGCCGAGAGAGATCGTACGTTCTTCAGTGATGAATGTGCCCTTTATGGCGATGGCAAAAGCAAATTTTGGTTTTTTTGGTCGAAAGAAAATCCTCATTATTATGATCAAGTAAAACAGTATCCCCCTCGAATCATGTTATGGTGTGCAATATCAGCGCATTCTTTAATTGGTCCATTTGTGTGCACTGGTCGAATTACTTCAGGAAGTTATATCGACATGTTGGAGAACAGATTTCTACCCGCTTTAAGAAATACAAATATTCGCAACCCTATTTTTCAGCAAGATGGTGCTCCAGGACACACCGCTTTCGCTGCGCTTGAGTTCCTAGACAGAAATTTTCCTTGCAGATGGATCGGAAAGTATGGTCCTGTACCTTGGCCTCCTCGGAGTCCGGACTTGACTACCCCGGATAATACCCTCTGGGGAATCCTCAAGATGCAGATTAATGGCCGTGAAAATCAAAGTGAATCTGATCTGACAAAAATCCCAGAAGTTGTGTTAAGTGACATCAATGAGGCTAAAGAACTTTTACAAAAAATGTCAGACAGGACATGGAGACGCATACAGCTTGCTGTTCGTGTAAATGGCGATCAGGTTGATCCGTATGACAATTAATTATCGAATTAATTGTAAGTTTGCTAATAATAAAATTCCTTCTAATAAAATTTTTATTATCCTTTATCTTTTATTTATAAATTGTTCCCGAATCGCCACTCACTTATCGGACGACCTGTGTATATATATATATTAGGGTGTCCCAATTTCTTTTCTTAACACGACCTGACCACTCGTGTCATGCCCGGATGTGGTTTGGGCTAAAGCATTGGCTTTGTGATTTTCAACTCGATCAGATGATATTTAGAGGTCCCGACGTTTGATGACTTTTTTTTGGTTTTCCGAATTGATCATTATGGCATTGACAAGATCAAACATCAAGTTGTGGCTTCTTGAGAGGTCTCCGATAGCAGAGCTGGCTAAATCTCGATTACCAAGTAATATGGACGTGTTGCTCCTTTTCTTCTACCATCACCGTGACCAAAAGAAGACAGATTCCAACAGTGTCAAGGCTGTAATATCGGCTGTATTAGAAATCTGGGCTAGAGCCAACACAAATCTGGCAACAACCTCCGTTCATGCCTCGACTAAACTGAAAGCTTTGGTTCAGAGGTATCGAAATTTGCATAAAAACAAGAACAAGACTGGAATGACTTACAATATGCAGCGGGATGTATTCTTGGCTGATATGGAGGATATTTTTGATGTCGCCCGCTCAGACGTTCTGGATCGGGGAGATATCCCTCTTGAAGACAAGGAATTCCTCATTTCCCAAAGGGCAGATCGACATACGAGTTACATGGGAGGTGAAGATAGAAAATATAATGCAGCCACAATGAAAAGACAGGAAAGGGAAAGAGCTCTTGAGCGGGCACACCGGCATCAAACGGAGGAGGCTCTAGCTGTAGGAGTCACAGAAGAGGCTACCGACAGCAGTTCTAGCACATCGTCAGCTGACAGTGGAAACGAAGCCGTCACTTGTGGACTTAAACCTTCGAAAGCTCCCAAACATGACAGACTAAAAGAAAGTCTGAGTGATCTTGACCTGGCAGCAACTTCGGATCGCGAGGGCCTTTCTGTTCGACAGGCAACATCAGCGTTTGCTGGGACTGCAAAATCCCTAGCTCTCGGTCCTGACTGTTGCCGTCTGGCAAAGAGCCGAGCTGCAGAACTGATGGTGGTCAATGATGCAGCAGAGCGAGGCATTGCCCTCATTGAGAAATACACAAGCAAACCTCTGTGCCGTGATGAAGAAGACCTCCAGTTCCTCCTTCGAACTGTCCACTCACACCGACGGAATGTGAGCCGGAAGGGAACAAAAACGGATCTCATGAAACACGTGTTTAGTTAAAATGCATAAATGTGATGCTTTGAAATTGTTGTTTGTGTGTTAAGATTAAAATACATGTTATTTTGTATAATCATCTTTGTGATGGAACTTTTGAGAGAAATATTTCAGTTAATTTGCCTTTCAGTTAAGAGGAGAAATAAAGTGTTCAAAGTTCGGGACCTTTAAATTTCCTTCGATCTCTCTGAAATTTTACAGGAAGACTTCTAATGGGAAACATCAAAAGAGCGCAACACGAGCGGATTTGTATCCCGAAAAAAATTTTGGCCCCCTATGAGTTTGGGACACCCTAATATATATATATATATATATATATATATATATATATAATATATATATATATATATCCCCGCAAGGGGGTTCTAAAGCTCGTGCTCTTGAGTGTTCTTTGTGCTCATTTGTACGTGCTTGTTCCTGGAGGTTTCACGTGCGCCCTCCCGGCCCTAGCACCCAAGGATGATGGGGCTCGACCCTGCAGTCCTTGTCATCCTTGGTATTTTTCCACTTCGACTGTCCCCTCCACCCTTTCTTTTTCCTCTGTCTTTCCTCTCACTTTTTCTTTGTTTTTCCGCCGAGATATGCCCTTTTAAATAGAGGCGAATCGGTTCTTCCCGAACTTAAAAAAAAAAAATATATATATATATGCATTTTAAGAATCACATCGATGGTGCATAAACGAATTATTGTACTATAAATATTGAGGTTGGGAGTTCGACTTCCGATAGTAATATTAATGTTATGCATAAGAGAGATTTGGATAGTGGTCACTAAAGTTTATAGTATGACGTCAGACACACACGTACACGTGTATATATATATATATATATATATATATATATATATATATATATAGACAAAAAGTCCCACTTTAGGCTAGGTTAGGTTAGGTTACTGTAGTCTATATTGAACAGATACGCACCCATATTAGGTTAGGTTAGGTCACTATACTCTATTACTCATCACATTAGGTTAGGTTAGGTTACTCTATATTCAATTTTCTAGTTCTTTGGGGGTCATCCCCCTGCACTGGCCCTCCCCCCTCCCCCATTACCTCCACCCCGCACCCCCTTTCGTGTTTCCGCCCATACTACTGGTCGTATTAGTTGGTATGACCGCCGTACCAATTTCTGGCGTTCTTGAGTGATTATTTTTTTTAACATGGAGAAGAAGTAACACTGTATCTAATACAGCTAATTTTCACTATACTGTAGGACATCCAAGGGAGATATACTGTAGTTCAAGCAACAGCTTCAGTAGACCTAATGGAAAACTATAACCTTATTTAAGAGGTTAGAGAAATAACGTGAAACCAAGAATACGCTTGACTCAATTATGACCAATAATAGATTCATGATAATAAGTGTAGATGTTGCCTACACAGAAAATGTTGGCAAAGTTTATCAGATGTACAAATGAAACTAGATAGGAGCTATCTAGAGAGGCATATATTGTACAGAGGAATGGCAAAAGTAAATAGACACCACGATGGTTTATCCAAATTGCAGAGCTCATCAATGGAATGTCAGGACGTGTGTCACCTTTCCAATAATGTAAAGGGGAAACCAACACCATTCTAAATACGTATATTGATTCATTAAATCTGTTATTATTTATTGACTTTTGTTATCAAATCAAAAACTATGGAAAAACCGAAGGTGTCTACTTTTGTCAACCGTCTGTACGAAGGAATCAGTCTGAATAGACTACAAATTCATGAATTCACGAAACAAAAGTAAAATGTGTGAAAAAAAGTAGTCTATATTGAAAGTCTTGAAAAGAATATTCCAGCCAAATGCTTCCTCGATAATGAGAAGAAAAATATGGATCCAGTATTAGTATAAATATCTGGAAACATAAATAAACTAGCTATGAAAAAGTTATTCCAACAATGAAAAATAAATTGCACACCGTTATACGCCAAATGAACAAATACAAACAACTCGAAATTAAACAAAAAAGCTCAAGAAAGAAATTGGTTGAAATAGACAACAACGTCAAATATTTATTTACAAATACCATTCACAAAGAAATAATATAAAATAGGAAGCCCTAAAAAAAAAAAAATTCATTACATTTTCTTTTCCACTTTTGAAAGGAGGAGGAAGGAATTCAAAGTACAAGAGGATATATAATAGACTTTGAAGTAATAAAAAGTGCTGATAGCGTAAAGGAGCTACGAGGGAAGTGTCTGAAACGTAATAATGTGGTCGTTATTTAGTTCGTTTAAAACGTATACTAAAAGGAGGATTTTTTTCCCACTTTTAAACAATAATTACTGATTTGGGCTGTAAGAATTTTTGTATGCTATCGATTCCTCAGAAGGAATATATATATATATATGATGAATAAAACCACGAAGGAAAAAGAAACACAAAGGGGTGCTCAAGCGCTTTCGTCTAATGACATCCTCAGGAACACTGGAGTGAAAGGACAGATCAAGGCAATATATAGGTTACAAAAATAAACATACATACATACACATTCACATATATATACACATATATATATATACATATATATATATATATATAAATATATACATATATATAGTAAGCATAGAAAAAAATTGTGGGAGGAGCCAACATTTATATGGTCACAGAAAAATAAAGAAATAAAAATAAATATAAATATAAATTGAGAAAAAATTAATTACAAAATAGTGCCTTAGTGATATATATGTCACAGCCTAAATAATCATAAAGAAATAAACAAGCAAATAAAAAAAAACCCATAAATACATATACATACATATATATATATATATACATATATATACACATATACATATATATATATATATATATAAAGACACTTTTAGCACTTTGGCCGACCTTCCATATAAATTCAAATGGCTTTTTTATGGAACAGGTCACAAAAGAATAAAGAAATAAAAATAAATATAAATATTGTAAGTAGAGTCTACCAATTCAAGCTCAAGAGGGAGGTTTTACAATCGATTTAATAGATGCTGCCAAAATGATATATATGTCACATTATTAAAAAATAAAAATTGAAAGATAAATTTTATTTTTTAATAATGTGACATATATATCATTTTGGCAGCATCTATTAAATCGATTGTAAAACCTCCCTCTTGAGCTTGAATTGGTAGACTCTACTTACAATATTTATATTTATTTTTATTTCTTTATTCTTTTGTGACCTGTTCCATAAAAAAGCCATTTGAATTTATATGGAAGGTCGGCCAAAGTGCTAAAAGTGTCTTTATATATATATATATATATATATGTATATGTGTATATATATGTATATATATATATATATGTATGTATATGTATTTATGGGTTTTTTTTTTATTTGCTTGTTTATTTCTTTATGATTATTTAGGCTGTGACATATATATCACTAAGGCACTATTTTGTAATTAATTTTTTCTCAATTTATATTTATATTTATTTTTATTTCTTTATTTTTCTGTGACCATATAAATGTTGGCTCCTCCCACAATTTTTTTCTATGCTTACTATATATATGTATATATTATATATATATATATATATATATATATATATATGTATATATATGTGAATGTGTATGTATGTATGTTTATTTTTGTAACCTATATATTGCCTTGATCTGTCCTTTCACTCCAGTGTTCCTGAGGATGTCATTAGACGAAAGCGCTTGAGCACCCCTTTGTGTTTCTTTTTCCTTCGTGGTTTTATTCATCATAAATACTTTTCACGTGTCACTTTCGTGAAATAATTTTTCATATATATATATATAATATATTATATATATATAAAATGAACGAGTTGTTTTGATTTTTCCAACTCCAGTTTAGAGGACAAAAGGAAAGGCTTCGTACCTGTAGGTAAATGTGGTAGTAAGTTGCAAATCTTTACAAGAAACACATTTATTATTTCAATGTGGCTTACTAAATTAACACATATTTATTTATTTATTTATTCATAGCTGCGTAAGGAGCATGCTCTGGATGCAACACGAAAAAAAGAATATATATATATATATACCGGGTGCGGCAAAAATAACGCCCTTTTTAGTTTATTCTCTTTTATTGAAGGAAATAAATCAATTACAGCATTTTAAGAGAAATAATAAGGTTTTTAAGAAAAATACAGCATTTTAAGAAAAATAATAAGTACTTTCTCAGTAAAAACTAAAAAATAACTGGAATTTAATTAATTTTGTGGTTGGCTCAATACACCTTAAAAAAATGTACTCTACATACATAGTATTTACTAACCTAATGATCATGTTCAAAATGCTCCCCTTGGTGTTCAACACAACACTGAACCCTACCAGCAACACTTCTACAAACCTTTTGACACATTTCTACGTTAATTGTAGTAAATTTTTCACGAATTGTTTGTCTTAATTCAGGAAGTGTTTTCGGTTTGACCTTGTAAACAAGATCTTTCAGTACACCCCACAAGAAAAAGTCAGGTGGTGTTAGGTCTGGCGATCGTGCTGGCCACTCAATTGCTCCACGTCGTCCCATCCACCTCCCTTCGAAATTTAAATTTAACCATTCCCTAACGAGTAACCCATAGTGGGGTGGCGCACCATCCTGTTGAAAGTAAATTCCATTCTGATTTTCTAACTCTCGGCCAGAATTCAGTTTGCAGCATTTGTAAATAATTATCTTGATTAACAGTACTATCAAAGAATATCGGGCCTATTATTCCCATGGAAGAGATGGCTGCCCAAACTGTCACTCCTGGTAGGTTAACGTCTTTTTCCAAGATAACATGTGGGTTAACATCGCTCCAGTACACACAATTATGGCGATTGATATGCCCGTTCAATTTGAATGTTGCCTCATCTGACCACCATATCTTATCAAGAAAGGTCTCATCTTCATTGACTTTATTCAGGAAATTTTCGCAAAACTCTAATCGTCTATCTGCATCTCCATCATGCAAGCTCTGTAACACGCGAGGGATGTAAGGCTTCATCTTGTTCTTCTTTAAGAGTCTACGGACACTTCTGTCACTGATACCCAACTCTGTAGAAAGACGTCTACTGGATTTTTGAGGAGTGTGCAACAATGATTCTCTTAATTCATCGGACTTTTCTAAGGTTGTTGCTGAAACTGGCCTCCCTGATCTTGTGGCATCACTTACGCTTCCGGTTCTTTCAAATTTCCTAATTAGACTTGTGATATTGCGGCTCTGCACTTGTCGAATGTTAAATTCTTCTGATAACAAACGACCGGCTTTAGCTCCATTGTTATTGTTTTGGTAATAATGTTTAACCGCTTTCACTCTTTGTTCTCTCGTCAATCGCAAGGCCATATTTATTCAGAATTTCTGTAAAAATAAAAGAAACAAAATGATACAATATAAAACTAAAAAATTATACTGTATAAAACTATAAAGATACAATTATTAGAAGGGCGTTACTTTTGCCACACCCTGTATATATATATATATATATATAATATATATATATATATATATATATATATATATATATATATGAGACAGTTAATGCCTTCTTGACAAAAGGAGGTTATTTCCGAAATCTTTTTAGAAAATGCAGAACATAGAATTATTTACAGTAAATTTAAAGACATAAACGAGATTATATATACAGTATATATATATATATATATATATATATATATATAATATATAAATTATTTCACGAAAGTAACACGTGAAAAATATTTATGATGGACAAAAAACACGAAGGAAAGGAAACACAGAATGGTGCTCAAGCGCTTTCGTCTAATGACATTCTCAGGAACAATGAGGTGTTCCTGAGGATGTCATTAGACGAAAGCGCTTGAGCACCATTCTGTGTTTCCTTTCCTTCGTGGTTTTTTTCATCATATATATATATCTAAAGGCGTACTTAGCATTTTGCCACCTCCAGGCAGGGAAATTGTCACCACAGTGGCTTATAGTTGTGGCATTTGATATCGCTAGTTTGCTATTAGAGGCTGCTGTTCTTTTTTATTTTAAGTTGTATTTGTGAATCTATTTAATTTGTTAGTGTTTATAACTTAATTATTTTCTAGTTTTGCTTTTTTTGCCCTGTTTTGGTTGAAATATGACAAAATTTGCCGTCCCTCAGAGTGACATAAAATATATAATATATATATTTAACCTTGGTTTTGCCCGAATTGTTCATTCTGACGAAGGTCAAACTTGTCACCCCACCTTAGACCTACAGTTTAACGTGCAATCTGAAAAACAACCCACCAACAGCCCAGCGTCTTAACCATTAGGCTACCCAAGGTACTCATTTATCAACCAACCAATTTTTTATTGTGTGGAAGGATGAACAGCTGGGTTTTTAAAGGTGCGCGCCGCCTGCCGTCACCGGGTTTTGATCCCGAGACTGATAGATTCGTAGTCAGCGATGCTAACCACTACACCACTACAAACAATCTTTCTTTTTTATTTTTTCAACTTCTCGTCATTTAAATGACGTAGAAATGTTTTTTGCTACATTTTGCTTGCGTCTTTGTGAGATTTTATTTTTAAATTATATTCTTAATTAATCAAAGTTTCTTGGAACACATGAAAAATGTTTTTTTTTTTTAAATCACTGACCTAACTAACATTTTAGTTTATTCAGAAATTTACGCAACTGATTTTTTTGTATTTTATTATAATCGCCAAATTCCCTTAACGCATTTGTAAATTAAGACACGGATCGTATGCGAGAAATAGTCTATCAAAGGACCAAGTTATACCACAGTAATGTTAGCCGCCTTTCTTACGCGGGTAAGGGTGCAATGTAGGACTATACTTATAAATAATATAAGTAAATCCATTACTGTGCATTTGGTTTAGATGTAAAGCAAAAAAAAGTAAGACTATTAAGTTTTGTAAGTGATGTACAGTATTTGATTCACAAAAAAGAGTTACGAGCACAGTGGAAATTGAAAATACACTCAAATTAAAGCCTTCTGAATTTAGAACTTATAACTTCTTTTTGGAGGTGCATTCTAATTAGGCTGACCATGCGTACCGTTTTGAACGGGACAGTACCGTTTGTTTTATATTTCTTGGCCGTCCCGTCGTTTTAATAAAAATGTCAATTTTGTCCCGGTTTATGTACTTACTTTTTCATGAATACAGAATATTACATAACCCCATCCCTTTTTTGCCATCCCAATGTCCCGTTTTTGTCTCAAGGAAATATGGTCAGCCTAATTCTAATGGAAGTTTTTCCTTCTTTCGGGTATCAAAACTTCTTTTCAGATGATACAATAACTACTTTTAATGATACATAACTTCTTTATATAGAAGAAATAGTCGTCGAAACTCTTTTTTTAAAGTGATTTGGGGCAACAGAAGATAATATTTCTATGTAGAGAAGTTTGCGGGACGTCTTTGTTTATCTGTGTAGAATGATACAGGGCAAGGAAGTCATGGATGCAATAAAATTCCAGGTAGGAAGAAAGTGTTTGAGTGTAGATGGGGCAAAAAGTTTACATGAATATGCATTGGTGCCAACAAAAGTGCCAAAAGTGCCAAAAGTGCCAAATATGAAAGTATATGAGATAAATAATGCAAGAAGTAAGGTTGGTGTAAAACAGAGTAAGAAATAAAGATGTTCGGGAAAGGTCTGCAGTAACAAAGTCATTGGAGATAACTAATAATGCCTTTGGTTGTTTGATATCCTTCTCATCGGAGATGAGAATAGAGGATAGCAGAAAGTACGCTACGTTGTATGGTCATGTAGAGGGAATGAATAATGAACGAACTATGAAAATGGTGTATAGCATTAAGTAGAAATAGAGGAAGCCATTAATATCAACGTGGAGTTAACGAGAAACAGAAAGATATGGAAGGGTGTGTAAATGGAGACCTTGGTTTCGCCTGCCATACCGCTAGAAGTATACCCAGTGGTGTAGTGCTAAATAAAGAAGTGAGGGAACGCATTTTGAAAGTGTTACTCAGATGCAGGGGGGACAATGGCGAGCGCGGCGAGCCCATACAGCTGGGGGTCCGGGGGCACTGTAAGCCCCCGGGAAATCTTTTGAAATCTGACCAATTTCAGGGATATTTTGAGGTCATATGCACTGGATATTAGGATATATTCCAAGGTTGAAGATGCAGTATTTCCAGTGTCATTAGATATATGACATCCAGTACGATCAATAAAAATAGCTAACAACTGGAATGATTAACTAAAAAAAAGTTAACAACTGGTACGCCGTGGTGACTGTTTCACCAGATCTTTATAGGCTAGCATTGCCTCAGTCGAAGCTAAAAGAAATGAAACAGTTAATGATTCTTTCTTATATTTCTTCTAGGGGTGGGAATTAAAATTTCATGACGTTAGAGATTTGTAAGTTCGGATTTATTTGAAATAGTGAGGGAACGCCGTTCCGTCTACCAAAAAAAGTAAGGGAACGCCGTTCCCACGCGTTCCCACAGCACTACACCACTGAGTATACCTCCAACCTTGTCATGAAAGGAATCATTGAACCCCTAAGGTTGTGGTGGTACCTAATACCCACTGATGAACCCTTTATATCATTGTGTGTATGACTGCTTTTATTGTTTTCACCTCTTAACCTAATATATGTATGTATACATGTTACGTACAGTATGTAAGTGAAAAAGAGCGAAAAACATGCACATTATTAATACTGAAACTTAAGTCTGAAGATTTGACAATCTCAATCATCCTTCGTAATGAAGAAAAAGCTTAACCTCTTTTTTCATTAAAATTACCAATATTTGATTGAGTGATCGACTAATTTAAAGGTGATGAAGACTTAAAAAACATCGTGGGAACAGTTTCGGGAAAAAGTTCGTCTAAAAATGTAAAATTTCTGAAAAACCTAAAAAAATTACTAAAATTATTCCCATAAAAAACAGTAAAATATCCAGATAAAAATAGAATATTACTATTTAGTAATTTCTTATGGTTTTTAGAAATTTTATGTTTCTAGGGGAACATTTTACCAAAATTATACCTATGAAGACTTAATAACTACTGAAGAAATGAGTTTTAGATCTTAAACCTGACCGGAAATGGGGTCAGCGTGCACGCCATAGCGATTGAAGCCATTTTTTTTAACAAAACTTACAAACATTGAAAAATTTTAGGCATTAAAAATTATCACTTTTCATAGATTAAAAAAACTATTTCTAAAAACCTGTCAAATGAAAGATAATCTTCAAGAAATTAATGCAGACAAAGATCAAGGAAATAAATATTGCATATTTTAGTAATATACAGGGTGATTCATAAATATGTTTCATAAATTGCAGGGTGTACTCTTGAGACAAAAGTAAAGAAAAAAGACTATATAAACATAGATTGAGAAACTCGTAGGTTTCGAGCTATAGCACGCAACAGAAAAATTAAACTCTGAAAGATTTTTTACATTTTATGCAAATACACAGTGTGATACATTTGCTTTATTGAAGTAAATACTCGAAATTCGTTCCTACTTCTTGAATGCATGCCTCAGCACGTCGCAAAATAGGATAGAGGAGAGATAGTTAAAATGGGAAAATGAGTGAGTATGAAAAAGTGAAGGAATGGTGGTTAGCGGTATTTTACGATGAGGGGGATAGGTATATAGAGAGAGAGAGAGAGAGAGAGAGAGAGAGAGGAGAGAGAGAGAGAGGTGGGTAGGTGGTGAGGTGAGGCCGGCTGGTCGGCTTTAGTAGACGAATACTTCCACCTCTGCCACGGCCCCAGGCACACTGTGTATTTGCATAAAATGTAAAAAAATATTTAGTTTCATTTTTCTGTCGCGTGCTATAGCTCGAAACCTACGAGTTTCTCGACCTATGTTTATATTGTCTTTTTTCTTTACTTTTGTCTCAAGAGTACACCCTGCAATTTATAAAACACATTTATGAACCACCCTGTGTTTTGTCAGAAGAAACTAAAAGTCATTAAGGACTAAGATTTTTATTTAGTTCTAGAGTATAGAACGAAAGGGTCATTATGCTTCCGAAAGCACCGTGAGTAATGAAATGAGAAAATAATAAAATAATAATAAATCAATAAATAAACTAAAAAAAATTTTACATTAGTATGTGCTCGGTATTATTGATTTAGGGCATTGGGCAACAGTAACATTCTCCTTATTCTTCATTTACATACTCGCAGCCGAAGGTCTTGGAGCAGTTGTTTTGATGGATGTAAAGTGATATACGCGGTCTGTAACGTTCATTATTTTTTAAATTAAAATATAAAATATTTAAATTCTTTTGTTAATATGCTTCTTTTCACTTTATTGAGGTGATTAACATTGATCTATGTTCTCGTATGGCAACGATAATTAATAATTCACGGATGTTGGCATGTATTGATTGCATCATTGAAAAATGATCAGTTTTTTCACATTTCGGCTTCTATTCATGCATAGTCTTAAATTGATGGCAATAATCATTGCTGATGAAGACGAATGTATCAAAGATTTGTAAGATCTTATGATTTGTAAATGACACGATGATCTAACCCATGAAACAAAAAAAAAAAGAGTACATATATAGAGAGAAAGATATTAACAAATTATTTGAAAGGGATAATGTAATCAGTCAGCAGGGCCAGAACCTGATATAGTAATCATACCAGATTAATGGGGTTCATTATCCAGTTTGTGAACAAACAAAAGTTATGTATATCTTAAATAAATTATGTAACTACACTGAAGACACCAGAGGTAGGCTTTTAGGACTGAAACCATTACTATATAAACATTTCTGTTAAATAAATTTGATTTTACCGAAGCTTTCATACGAGTCGTTGTATTTATTATAATTTCCGGAGCAAGTGTAGTTTACGTCCCCCTGACCCTGATGCAAAAGGGGACACAAACTACACTAGGTCAAAGTTGGGGAACGTAAACTACACTAGGATCTTTAGAAGATATTTTTTAAATGAATCCATCAAATAAAATATTAAAGTCGTAATATTTTCGTTAGTTTTAACGTTTTAGTTGATTAGGTATACGCGGACAAAGTTGGGGAACGCAAACTACACTAGGATAATGTAGGGGAACATAAACTACACTAGACACCACAGAGGGGAGTAAACTCCACTTGCTCCTAATTTTCTGTTCACTCAATCATTATTTTTAGTTATAGCTAAGTTGCTTTGAAATTGGACTCGAACCCTGAAGGTTCTGGATTTGACTCACACCGTCGCCTTGGTTGGAGTTGGTGGGCCACCTACTCCGTGACTGTTCTGGCTCAGGTCATGTTTGGAGTTTATTCCTACGTAAATGTCACTTCATTTTTGTATTACAACTGAAAGTGCAGCGAAAGTGAGACATCCTCCAAAATGAGTTCACTTGATCCACTTCGAATGACGTCGTTTTCATTTCCTGGACAAAAATGGACATAATAGAGAACAGCTACTTTATTGTGATTAGGGTGTCTCAAATTTCTTGCCAGAAAAAAGACATTTCTAGTCTGAATAAATAAGTCACTTTTGCTTTGTAGGTCGTCCGCAATTTTCTTGTAGGTCACCCGCAATCTATAGATCATAAAAGGCTTTCGAAATCTACATCTTAGCTATAATTTGATACTAAAATCTATTGCCTTTTTGGTATTCTGTCTTTCTTCTCTTTTCGTAACTAAATTTATGCATTTTTTCACCTTCAAATCTTAAAAACACACTTTCCAAACTCTTCCCCTTTTTTCAGTGTCATACCGAAAAAATTGCTCCATGAAGGAATATTTGTTATTTTGGGTTCCTTTTTTTTTAATTTCGCCTTATGTAGCGTGGGGATGGTGGGACTTTTGGGGGCCTTAATGGCTGCAGAATTTAACTGAAATCAGTACCTTAAACTTCAGTTAAGTTTTAATTAAAATAATAATAATTACATGAATTAGTCCGAGAAAAAAAAAAGATCAACAAAGTTTTTTTTTCCTGTTTCCAGATTTATTTTGAACTGAATCTTCCTGATATAAAACTAATACGTATATTTTCCATTAATTACCTACTTAAGCTATAATTACAAATGTCTTAAGCGTTGATTGATTAATCTCTCTCTCTCTCTCTCTCTCTTCTCTCCTCTCTCTCGAGAGAGAGAGAGAGAGAGAGAGAGAGAGAGAGAGAGAGAGTGTGATGTCTGTATGTTTGTTATGTGCTTGTAATCAAATCTGGTATATAACACATGCCATGGATTACCCCATCCCCCCGCTCCGAACACGCAACGAGCGTAAAAAAAAACTTCAAAACTGAAATAAACACTCGGGGAATAAAAAGAGGACAAACCCAGAAAAATGGTTATGAAAAAATGAGACCAGCGCAAATTTAGGCCAAGATTAAAGCCGTACCTGTTTGACATGTTAATTGCTAACCACTGTGGTCTTTGTTCAACTAATAGTGTGTGAAGTTTAGGCTAATTCTTGCGCACAATATTGAATTAAGAGAATTTGTAAAAAAAAAACATGTTTTTTGGCCTTTTTTTCTTTAATTAAATTGGGCTAAGAAAACTCATTAATTAAAGGAAATTCTTTTCATCAATAAGGCGGAAGTGACTGAGAGGTAGTTTAATTAAAAGCTTTATTCCTTTAAGATGGGGTGCAACGGTCCCTTCTGCATAGGGGGGCGCAAAGAATGTGCGAGAAATGCCATTCACTGAAATTAAAAAATGCCATTCACTGAAACTCTTTATTAATGAGCCGCGAAAGAATTCTTTCAAAAAGCATTTTATTTATTAGCATAAATTTAATGGGTTTAGCATTATTTTTCTTTAATAAGTTTCATAACACGAAAAAGGCTTCTGAATCTTTCTTTTCATTTATGGACACGTTTTGAATGTCATTAGGGCTAAGCCATGGCCACATTTCAACACCGCTTCCAGTTAAATCAACGAAATTAAGTGACGATGGATCTCTTCGATAGTTGGATGGTGGATAGGGCATGGTTCTGATTAATCAGTTAATCATTGTTTCGAATTTAATCATTAATTAATCAAAAAATATTTTTGGAAAATGATGGGAAATGATTCATTTTCCTCATAATTTCAACACCATTTTACCTTAAATTTTGTAATGTATCATTTCAATGTGGTACCTTTTTGCATGTATAAAATGTCTAATCCTCCCATGCCTGATTTCTTGAACTAAAGCAAACTAAATGTTTGTTTGAGAAATGTTTTCTTCGGTCTTATCTCATGCAACAGAAACAATAAAGCTCTTTCTTACTCTTTTTAGAAGTATTTAATTTTTAATAATTTTTAATCAGTTAATCATTGATTAATTAGAAAATTTCATCATTCATCACTTTTTCCTAAAAATGATTAATTAACCATGCCCTAATGGTGGACCGTCCTCTGCATTCAGCTATTGCAACCCATTGTTCGGATCCCTCGTATATACTGTATGTCCCTTCTGTCACAATGAACAAACCCAAACCCAATAATAATAATAATAAATAATAATAATAATAATAATAATTATTATTATTATTATTATTATTATATATTATTATTATTATTATTATTAATGAACATCAGAAATGACAACTATTTTCTTTTGATATAGAAGGACTTTTTATCTATTTATGTGACGAACACATTTTGAACAGGCCAGAATACAATGGGTACAGTGAACAAAATATAGTTTGGCTTTTAGAGAGAAGTTGTTTAACAAATTTATGTAATATACTGTATATATATATATATATATATATATATATATATATAATAATATATATATATCTGATACACACACACACACACATATATATATATATATATATATATATATATACAGTGTATATATATATATATATATGTATATATATATCTTTTTATATAAAATTTGTTAAAGAATTGTTAAACATTTATTATTTAATTTCTATTTGGAACCCAAATTATATTTTATTCACTCGGCATTAGGTTACTTTTAGGGAGAGAAAACTCCATGAGAAGTTACAGCTCAGTTAATGAATTTTTAAAGTGTTCAAAATGGCCTGAAAAGGTTCCCCTTTAGGCTGTACCAGTACCCTCACCTGGTCAATGTTTTAAAGGGAGTCGTTGATAGCTAAAAATAAAAAAGCAAAGGCTGTGTTTACACTAGTGGTGGAAGATCGTTTAGAGTGGGATCTATCAGATAAAATCAATGGGATGTGCTTCCATAACACCGCCAGCAACACCGGTATACACATAGGAACGTGCACTCTGATTGATAAGAAGTTAGAAAATCTGGTGCATTTCGGGCGATGGAGTTCCATCGACTGGTCAGATTACCAACCTCAAGATAGTGAGAAGTTGTCATTTCTGTTGCATAAGCTGAAGCAGTTAGCCATTTCTTTCGCAATGGTTCTTTTCTCAAACGAAGTTCAACGTCGAGACAACTGAAATTAAGCATCACCTTCCTGGGAGGAATTCCGTCTCGCGGTGTGGGATTCTTGCTTCCCGGAGCCTACCATTAGCCCACTGGAAGGCGGAAGTGATCTTTTGTATAAAGATTTACTTGTTTTGAAGCCAGTTCTCGCTCCTTCGCTTGAGAATGAAGGTTTCTTGGACGTGTGCATCTCCTCTAAGATGGTTTATATGCTGGATACCAAGAGGTCCGGTGCTAGTATCTCCGAGCAACTGATACAATGAGCAAACCAACCAACCAAGACCAGATGATCAAGTGTCTAAGAAAGAAGATGGAAGGAACATCAAGAGCTTCGAGGAGAAACTGCCTCAGCCTGCGGAACTGCAGCTAGATTGCTTCGTGACATTCAGATCACGTAAGATTTTTACCACTTTCGTGAAAGAGGATCCAGACAAGTAGGTGGATCTGAGCAACTTCAAGGATGGAAGGGAGAAGGTGGAAGGCTTGAAGGTAGTCAACGACTGCACGGAGAGGGGAATAGCCTTCATCACCGAGTACAACCAGTTTCTGATGAAGGACGACACCCAGCGTTAGTTCATTTTTCAGGTGGCTGAAGACCATCGTCGTAGGGTCAAAGGTACACGAACGGTTACACTGACCGTCGCCGCCGAAGCCAGGCAACAATGAGCAACCATTAGCATATTGTGAGATACCCTCTTTAAGGGAACAAGATCTGCCTTTTAGTAAGGGGGAATCTGGGAGACTGAACACGTTCAAGGGGCCTTCAGTGCCATATGAGGAAACTTCAAGGTCATTAGCGTCCCCTAAAACAGTTATGGATTAAACATAAATTTGTCATGGAGCGTTTTCTACCTGAAAGGAACCTTATTTCGTATAAACACTTCAACAGTTGTGGCAAAAGAAATTTTGAATCACCCCATTAAACCTTAGTTTTGCTCATATATAAAATGTCGCCAATAAGTTGAACAAAGGAAATTTCACTGTTTGTATTAAAATTAATGGATTCTAACTAAAATTTCAATGACAACATAATTCTGATTCTTTGGTTTGGAACATTGGTTCTCAACCGGTGGGTAAATTACCCAACTGGGGTAATGACATCTATTTTGTGGAGTAATGACACGCGATCCAGAAATTATAAAAAATAATATTGTGATATATATGTATGTCTTTAACCCTTCTTTGTCGCGCAGTGTGACTTCATTGATTTTGTTTTGGCTAACGCCAGACGATTTTATTCAGTCTCGGACAGACCTCTGTGCAGTAAAAGGTTAAGAGACTTTTGCTTAATCCTTTACTGCACAGAGGTCTTTCCAAAAATGAATAAAATTGTCTGGCGTTAGCCAAAACAAAATCAGTAAAGTCACACTGCCCGACAAAGGGTTAATATTCCCTTATAGTTTTCTATAAGATTTATGTAAAGATTTTAGATCGAATAATTTTTGTCTTTCATTACCAAAATGTAAATAAAAATTGTCAGTTTGGCATTCAAGGAACTTACACACAAAGAACCTAATTAACTGAGGAATAAATTCTAGTTATAACTGTAAACCCCTAAAACAATACATAATTTAGACAAATAATCGGTTCTAAAAGACGTCCAACCATCTTCAAAGATGTACCAAAACAGGATAACTCTCATAGCAGAATTGCACAACTTCAGGGACATCATTCATTAATTAGTAATTTGCTTCGCCTTCTATTTAGTCAATTTTACTTTAGTCTTCCCAAATGTTTTAACTAGATTAGATGTGTACAGCTTCTTTGCTATGAATTTCGAGAATATTTGTGACTAATGACACGCTTCTCATTAATTGTAGACAAATTGTTATTCATTGTAAATAACTGTTAAGTACTTTTATTTTTCTGGAATACTTTTATTCTTCCGTACTTTTCGTATCCAGTTTTCGAATCTGTATTTTAAGTAAAGTTGGTTTGAATGTCAAATAGTCGGTCTTACACTTAAAAAAAATATCCCTCAAAAATAACTGAAATTTCAGAGGAAAAGTTAAACTGTCTTTCGAAAATCTCGAAATATATGATTTAGGAGGAAAGTATCCTTTGACTGAGTTGCGAATTCAATAAATTTTTCTTTAGTTATAATAAGTCGTCTAGGATATAGCGTTTATGAGAGTTGAAACTCACTCCAAAAAGGTATAAAAAGGTATAATAAGGTAAAAATATTACTCACCCCAAAAATCCCAAAATGAAATAGGATATATTTGCTACAAAAAAAAAAAAAAAAAAAAAAAAAAATTGCTTCGAAAAATTTTTTTTTTCCTCTCCTTTTTCCCAAAATAAATAAATAAACAAATAAATAAATAATAAAATAAAAGATAAATAAAAAAATATATAAAAGGAAGGAACGTTTCTACTTTTCTAAAAATAATTTCTTCCATTATACCATTGCCTTTATTGCATTCCTTTCCAAAGACAAAGAAATAATTATGAAAAACAGACGTTCCAGTTTATTGCAAAAACACTTTCTTTTATATTATCAAAAGTTTCATATTCAAAATAGAGAATTCGTAAATATGATTTACGAACCCTATTTTACTCGCTTCAATTATTTAATTTAATAATTCCTGATTTAGGGTAGAAATTCACGAATAAATTATATTTGTTATATGGAAACGATTCTAGAAGTTAGAAATTAGAATTTAGAAGTTAGAAACATTACATTCATATTGTAGGAAAAGGAGAGAGAGAGAGAGACGAAAACCTAAAAAGGGAGACAATGAAGTCACGAAACCCTTACCGAAGTTTCGATTATCTTAATTCGGCAGTTAAATTCGATAGTAAATAGTTGAATTCGGTTGTTAAAATAATGTTAAAAGTGACCAAGAAAGAAATAGTTACACGAGTGGTATTGCAAAACTTCGTAAGTAACAAACCAACTAAAATATAGAATGAAAAACTGAATAATGTCTTATGTACTATTTTGAATGCTTACGAGCTTTTAAAACACGCAATTGTTACCATAGAAAAGAAACAGTAAGTAATAAGTAGTAGTAAGTAATAAGTAATAAGTAATAATAACTAAGAAATAAGTAATAAGTAGTAGTAAGTAATAAGAAATAATCACTAATAACTAAGGAATAAGTAATAAGTAGTAGTAAGTAATAAGAAATAATTAATAATAACGAAAAAATAAGTAATAAATAATAGTGAGTAATAAGAAATAATTAATAGTAACTAAAAAATAAGTAATAAGTAGTAGTAAGTAATAAGAAATAATTACTAATAACTAAGAAATAAGTAATAAGTAGTAGTAAGTAATAAGAAATAATTACTAATAACGAAAAAATAAGTAATAAGTAGTAGTAAGTAATAAGAAATAATTAATAATAACTAAAAAATAAGTAATAAGTAGTAGCAAGTAATAATGCATTATAAGTCTGCTATCATAAGTAATAAGTAGTAGTAAGTAATAAGAAATAATTACTAATAACGAAAAAATAAGTAAGAAGTAGGAGTAAGTAATAAGAAATAATTAATAATAACTAAGAAATAAGTAAGAAGTAGGAGTAAGTAATAAGAAATAATTAATAATAACGAAATAATAAGTAATAAGTAGTAGTAAGTAATAAGAAATAATTAATAATAACGAAAAAATAAGTAATAAATAGTAGTGAGTAATAAGAAATAATTAATAGTTACTAAAAAAATAAGTAATAAGTAGTAGTAAGTAATAAGAAATAATTAATAATAACAAAAAAATAAGTAATAAGCAGTAGTGAGTAATAAGAAATAATTAATAGTTACTAAAAAATAAGTAATAAGTAGTAGTAAGTAATAAGAAATAATTAATATAACGAAAAAATAAGTAATAAGTAATAGTAAGTAATAAGAAATAATTAATAATAACTAAAAAATAAGTAATAAGTAGTAGTAAGTAATAAGAAATAATTAATAATAACGAAAAAGATAAGTAATAAGTAGTAGTAAGTAATAAGAAATAATTAATAATAACGAAAAAATACGTAATAAGTAGTAGTAAGTAATAAGAAATAATTAATAATAACTAAAAAATAAGTAATAAGTAGTAGCAAGTAATAATGCATTATAAGTCTGCTATCAGCTGTAGGAAGACCTTTTCTTTTTTTTCATTTTGGTGCTGGAATGAAATTAAAAGGAAAGCTTAAATGATTAACCTATTTTTATTCGAGATTCTCGTCTGAATCTTCAGTAATCGTGAAGGGATTGAAATTTATAGCAGAAATAATGTTAACTAGAAGCAGTCTTTTTTTTAACCGACATTATTGTTGCTGTTGTTCAATTAACCGCCGCTTCAACATTTTGACCCAAGGTTAAAAGCGCCCTTGAGGTAAAAGTCAAGTCACAGCAGTGGCGAGATGAATTATGTTAATAATAATAATAATAATAATAATAATAATAATAATAATAATAATAATAATTTCAAGATTGGGGTTGCTTAACCTCGTTCGTAAGAGTGGCAAAAGTCATGTGATGAAATAAATAAAATAAATAGTCGAGCTTCACAATTATTCATGTCATTGTAAATTGAAAAGATGTATTTATTTTATTATTATTAATAAAGGTTATTCTATTCTGATGAAGGGGTCTTACGCGTGGGATTACTACGTCACGTGACCAAAGAGGACGTTCACCCCTTGAACTACTGAACAGGCCCAGCGTCTCTTAACCCCGCTGATCGAACGGGAAGCAAATGTTGCAACGTGACAAATAATTGAGACGTAAATCGTAGCCCCCTAAACTCTAAATCCCCTTTAGAGCCATTACAGTTTTATATGACTTTTATAATGAATGCAAATGTATATAAATTCTATTAATTAATTACAATGCTGGCCTGAATCTTAATGAAAACAGAAACAAATTGTCTTGTAAGAAGATAAGAAAATAAAGATCTCAGAGATAAGATATGAATGGATGACTGTGCGTGGTATGGTCATAAAAACAAATTCCAGCTCGCATAATTACGTCATTACGAGAAATGATATGGTGCTCGGCTGAGTTAGACTAATATCTCTACTTATTCTAACGAATTTGAATGAGACAGATTAACGTGAGGAAGAAGGTTATTTAGCTGGCGACCAGAGGAGAATTGAGGAAGAAAAGAGAACAAACGATTGAAAGGAGAAGATGCAAAATCGAGAACACCATTAAAAGTCTTCTTTTCTTAAGAAAACCTCCCTTTAATGGCATCTTGTTAAAAGGATTTCAAGTACAAATTTTAAAGAAATATACTACATATATATAGAGAGAGAGAGAGGGAGAGAGAAGAGAGAGAGAGAGAGAGAGAGAGAGAGATCTTGTCACGTGCGCCTAGATTAAGGAAAGCTTTCAAAGGCATCACAAACCTAACGTCTGTTTGATTATTATCTTAACTCGCTTTAAGATGTCTCTCGTGATTTCCTTCATTCCTTCTTCAAGTGACGAGTAGAATAAATGAGTGATTTGGTCTTCTTTGCTTCTCTTCTGCTTTATTTCTCTTGTTTGTTAATCAATAACCAGATATAAAAATGCTTCGGAAGAAAGAAATTGAATTTTACAATTTAAATACTTTAATTTCCATAAATAATTTTTTTTTAAATTCTTAAAAAAAAATTATAAATAAATTATAAATAAAAGTTTCTATAAAAAGCATCAAATTTTCAAAACTAAACAAATAAATAATGAATTATATATATATATATATATATATGATCAATGAAAGAAAGCCACCCCTAAACGGGTGGGGGTGGCTTTCTTTCAATGACACAATTCGGGGGTGACTTTCTTTCATTGATCTGTAAGTTATTTAGGTAGGTAGGTTATTTAGGTTAGGTTAGGTTAAGTTGTGATATTTTAGTTAGTTTAAATGAAAATATCTTGACTTAACCTAACCACTCATCAAGGGCATACAGTAATAAATAATAACACTTCCTCATGAAGGTGTTTTTACTTACATTCTTTACTTTAATGATTTGGGGGGTGGGGGCATTGCTTACTTGATCATTTTTTAGGGTGGCTTTCTTTCATCGATCATATATATATATATAATATATATACAGGGCGTCCCAAAAAAATGTATACACACTTTAACAGTTGATAGCTCAATTGATGTTTCTTTCTTTCCAAGTTAAACCCATTAGAATTAATAATGGCAGTCAGACTAAGCTTTGAACAAAGGGAATTCATTCTAAAATGCTACTGGAAGTGTGAAAACGCAGTTGAAGTGCAAAGACAGTTTAGGAGGGAGTTTCAAACAGATCCACCAACGCGACTTACCATCACTCGAATTAGAGATAAGTTTGAAGCCGATGGAACTGTTCAGAATGTCCACAAGAAGCGTTCCGGAAGACCACGGACATCGACAAGCCCCACAAAGCAAGAAAGAGTACTGGAAACGTATCACCAAAGTCCAAGAAAATCTGTGCGGCAAGCGAGTCGTGAGGTAGGAATTTCAGAATCGTCTGTCCAACGCATTTTGAAGCGCTGTCAATGGAAAAGTTACATTCGAAGATTAGTCCATGCTATTAATGAAGATGATGATCCGGACCGAAGAGTGGAGTATTGCGAGTGGTACTTGGCACGATGTGGATGTGGATTGGACGAAGGGGTTTCGTAGAATACCCTCCGCGTTCACCAGACCTCACACCACTAGACTTTTTTTTATGGGGATACTTAAAAGACAAAGTCTACGCTATAAAACCTGCAACAGTCGCTGAATTGAGAGCAGCCATTGAACGAGAATGCACACAAATACCAAACGAAATGTTTCGTGATGTTTGCGATTCCATTGCTTCGCGTTATCAGCAATGCCTGGACCAGAACGGACGTCAGTTTGAAAACAGGCGTTGACAAAACAATTAAATAATGTCTGTAGATTCTATTACATTTGAAAATGAAATGTATTTTAATAAACACTGCCTTTATAATTATTTAAAGTGTGTATACATTTTTTTGGGACGCCCTATATATATATATATATATATATATATATATATATATATATATATAACAAATAATAAGACTGCAAACATTCATCAAAAATCAATGTTTCGGAAGTGTCAGGAATAAGCTACCGTCATCAGCTACTAAATAGAAAACAAAAATATTTAAATAAGAAATGCATTGATAGTTACTTTATGCACACCCTGTATCAATCAAATACATAAAGTGGTAGTACAAAAACGATGATCGGAGCAACTTATAAATAGTAATTATTTTTAAAACTATAGAAAACAAGAGTGTAGAATACACAGGGTTGCACAGAGGTTACTATCCGATCGGCTTTGCCCTAACTTAGCTTGTAACGTATGGACCCTGTAAGCGAACATGATGGACTTCATACAGTCTCGTATTTCTTAAAAATCATTTTATAAAAAATAATATAATGAATACGTTTCACCCGATTGTAAATTTTGAACCACTCTGTATTGAAAAAATTAAATAACCTCACGTTTAATATGTGTGAGACCTGAATGACAGTTAAAAATTTACTTTTTGTAAAAAAATTGAAAATTAAAACATTGAAGACTTAAAATTAAATTTAAAAAAAATATAGTATTTAAAAATGAAATTTCCATGTGCGACATACCACAGGGTGTCTCAGAAGTCGCGCACCACAGATTCAAGTCATCCGCAGCTATAAATATGGTGCGCGACTTCTGAGACACCCTGTGTATATATGATTTGATATGCTTCGTAACACAGCACGAATTCGCTCATTGAGATTCGGCAAAACTTTACAAGATTACAAGGATTCAGAAACTTTGTAACATCTCATTGACTGAAGAATCTGAGAAACGCAAAGAATGCCCACTTCATTTGGTACGGTGTGTTTATAGTCAGGAGGGTCAGAATTGGCCTGCGATTAGGTTAACGAACGCGACCCGTTGCGCTAATCCCTGGATTAACCAACATTATTGGAGTCAAACTCCCGACCCAACTTTCTTCACTTACAAGGAAATGATGTTACCCACTGATCTACGACATGACATGGCATTTATGGTGCTTTCGTCAAATCATGGGTATTCACTGGCCAATGATGGCGAACTGCTTTCGAATGTTTGGTGGTTAGTTGATCCGTTTAACAACGTCCTTCTTAGGACACTGAGAAGGGTGGTACGCCTCCAACCTGAAAAAGAAGTCCCTTTTAAAAGGAGAACTGGGTTGAGAGCTACATTATGAGTAGCGGGTTCGTCACTGCACCCTCTCCTCATTTCACAAACTTGATTGGGATAGTCCTTGGCTGAACTTGCTTCAGAATGACGTGGATTGCATAGTACATACTTCAGTTTGACAAGAGGTTGGTTGGTCTTAAAAAGGTGATTTGAAAACGCGCAATCAAAATAGTTGTTTTGGCTGATCCATTACGATATTTTTCATTCGCAGCAACTACATCTGTACAGTAAAAGATACTGGAACAAGTGTGTAAAACATTTTTATCTTATACAATAGCAACCTGACTTGTCATTTACAAAAGTAAGCTTAACTTAATCTATGAATGAAATTTAGATAGCAAAGGCTTCAATTCTCTCCTATTCGCAAGGATAATACTATATGCTTAAAATACCCCCATTCACTCAAAATAAAACTTTCTAAATTTAGAACTTATAACTTCTTTTTGAGGGTGCATTCTATAAGAAGTATTTTCTTCTTTTGGGTATCAAAGCTTCTCGTCAAATGATATAATAACGTCTTTTAATGATACATAACTTCTTTAGATAGAAGAAATTGTATTAAAACTTCTTTTTTGAGGGATTTGAGACAATAGAAGATAATACTTCTATATAAAGAAGGTTGCGGGAAGTCTTTGTTTTCTGTGTAATGTATTTTACTTCGAAATGTTTCTTATTTCCCTTTCAGCAATGTGAGATGTGCATGTATGTATATATATATATATATATATATTAATTTTTAAGAAAAATTATGTATCATTAGGGTTGTTTAACCTCCATAACAACATCTAAAGTTATATGACGGGGGGGGGGGACCTACAGCTTTACGTGGATCTGAACTACGGGTCGCTACATAAACTGGACGAGGAGGAAGTCTCCCATCCAACTACTACCCAGACCCAATTTCGCTTAACTTCGTTGAACAACAGGAAGCGGTGTTACGACATTGGTTGCAACGTAGTCCTAAGAAAATTTGATAATTTTTTTTTGTTTTTTTAGTATTCCAGCACATTATTACTGAATATTAGCTTTTTAAATCTGATTATACAGGGTGCTTAAAAAGAAACGCAATCCATTGAGGAATGCATATATTATTGTAACCTACCCTTTTCTTTTCTATTTTGAGTGGCGTTTCTTTTTGAACACCCTGTAGTTGTATATTCTTTTATCTGTAGTCTGGATTTCTTTAATTAAATTTTTTAATTAACATATTAACATTCTCTCTCTCTCTCTCTCTCTCTCTCTCTCTCTCTCTCTATATATATATATATATATATATATATATAATATATATATATAGATAGATAGATAGATAGATATAGATATATATGGCTTAACAGTAGATTAAGTCTTATGAAACTTATTAATTAACTCTGTTAACACATCTCTTTGTCTTACAAAAGGAGCACGAAGGGTCTAAATCTGTATTGGAATACACCATGAAGGATTCGCAAATTATTCCTGGCAGATCAGAAGATGTAGGTCCTTATGATCTCTCAAACACAGAGAAGACTTGAAGGAGGCTTACCCATGGCTTACGTCTTCGAGGTTTCAGAAATTGTGAATTGGACACCTGTTCATTAATTGCTGTATTATCACAAAATGTACTTTAATAAAGTAAATTTCTTATCGTAAATTCTTTTGTAAGATTGCTCCAAATAATGACAAATAATGAGAGTCATATTAGTTACTATTAAGTTCATAAGGGTTCATCATAACACCTACAGTATATGCTGGATAGAGAACTTAATCATTGTTGCAAGCATCCAACTCACACTAATTACACGTGCAAAGACAACGTGTAATAAGTTAATAAATTCACATAATATAGTTTCATATTAAATCAAATATAAAACTCTTTTGAATCAGTAAAAGAATGGTGGTACTTAACTCTCTATCGATCGATGTCTGGGTCGAATATATTTCAAATATATGCATTTAGACTTAACCCTACAAAAAGTTCAGGCGTTGGAGATTCGGGCGGAAGCTCACCCCGGAAGCTTTTACGGTGTTTCCTGGAGTTAGGTGAAAGATTCCAACTCGAACTCCAGACGTTAAAGGGTTAAATAGAAGATGAAATAGGTGGATATTTAGATGGGTACTGCCCTACAATGGAAATTACACGATCATCTTGGTTAGGAAAGAAAGTTCAACTCTCCATCGGTGGAGGGAGTTTACCAAATGGGCTGTCAAAATCATTCCACAGTTGATCCTAAACCGATTCGAAAAGATCTCAATAAGTGATCTCGCAATCGATCGCTCGGGCACAAAGTAATCGAACACAGCAGGAAATCAAATCTCAATGATTGGTAAGCTGTTAAGGTGGTTAGTAGAATGATGATGTTTAATGATAATTACAGTACAAAAATACAGTACAATAAATTTTATTTGTAAAATAAATAATAAACTATTACAGTTCCTGCTGTTTCAATAATAAAATAATACACGCATACAGTAGTACAAATTGTCAATTGGACTATATATTTCATTTAATTTGGCGCTTAAGCTTTAGGCTTTACTGGGCTTTGTGGTTAATTTAATATAAAATATAAAATATATTATATGGAATCAAAGGCTTTTTGTCTCATCAATTCCCCGCCTCTTACTGATTATCATCAATCCCTCTCTTCGCAGCAATGTCGCCTCATACTAATACTATCGCTCTTATAACGGACACTGTTCTTCTGAACTTTCTGACTGCGTGCCTCCTCCTTTAAGGAGAGCATGCAGTACCAGACTTTCGACGCATCTTCATTCCTTTTCTGTCCAACTCTCTAACGCAAGAGTTAGTCGGTATTTTCAATCTTTCATCTACTTAACCGGTGAACTCTGGAACAACCTTCCTCATTCCATCTTTCCCCCTGTCTATGACTTCCACTCTTTGAAAGCAGAGTGTCTAGACATCTCGAAAACCTTGGACCTTGATTTTGGCTCTCTTCTTCCTGTGGGTTGAGGGCGTCTTTGTGGTCATTCTCCCTTGGCCCCTCCTTCCTGCATAAAAAAATACAAGAGAACATTCCTGTCTTATAAATTTTTAAAGAGAATATTATGATTCACTCTTTCGTATGCTTTGCTTATACCCAGGAAATGACTATAAATAGTTGAATTACTGTCAGTATATTTAAGTACAATCTCCTTCAAAACATAAATAATCATTTAGTCGGCGTAACAAAAGTTTCTCAATTAGTTTTGAGAAACAGGAGACAACAGCAATAGGCCTGTAGATCGCTGGATAGAAAGTCCCCACAATTATTTTTGACAAGGGTTGTGATATACATTCTCATAAACTCTGCAGGAATGTAACTGTGAGCAAGCATGGCTGAGATCAATATTGAGACTATCTGATGAAGATTTATCGCATCATTAGCATACTTTAAATGTTTATTCGATAGGTCATTTATACCTAGGGAAGAACCTGTCTCTAGCTCTTCAATCATTCTCTTTATTTCAGGCACTAAAGTTCCCGTATTTTCACTCCTATTGACTTTCCGTTACAGTCTACATTAAGATTAATGCTTCTCACGATGTTAAGGATGTTTAAGTAAATTATCTATTTCTTTCTATCCAGACTCTCCATCAATTGTTGATGGATGACAATCTTGGCACCCATCTCCTTGGCAAATTTGCAAATTTTTTTACTATAATTAAAGTTAGCCTCACAAGCTTTTGCTGCTCGAATGCAATCTTCTTCCTGTTTACATCGTCTTATGGCTGCTTTATAATGAGCCCTACTTCTACTCATATTCATGTAAACTGGCCCTATTCTCGGTCGACCAAAGAGACACCATATATCGCAATCATCTTTTGATTCCCTTTTCAGGGAGCAATAAAATCATTCCACCCAAGAATAATTCTACTATGGCGATTGTACGATTTTATGCAAGGCCTTTCTGCTTCCTTAGTATGAATATTATACCAATATAATACTTGTGTACAAGTTTAAAGTGACAAACATTTGACCAAGAATTGCTACAATCAAGATGTAATATTTCTAAATTAAAAAATTGTCTTGGAAATCTATTTATTGCCTATAAGAAACTTTTTCAAATAGTCAAGTTCATCATGAAGCAGTTTATATTTTTTTTTAATGCAGGAAGGAGGGGCCAAGGGCGAAAGCCTGCTAACCCCTCCCCCTCCCACACACACAAATAGGACAAATGTTTTATATGCTCACTCAGCAAGATTATCACTAGTTTTCTTTATATTTAGTAGGTAAAAATGACCTAAATTTTATTTCCAATGAAGTGAAAATATCCTTCAAGTGGATTGATGTAATTTAGTTGGTTTCCAATATCTCTCTCAAGAAATAGTAATATTTTTTAGTCGCTATTTCCGCAATAAGCTTGATATTATTATATTTAGAGTTCAGATAATTCAAAAATGACTGTGTACATGGTCTGGCAATAGAAATAAAGGAAAATTATTATCAGTGTATCTACAATATCAAATACAATAAATATTAAAAGAGACCAAAAATCCATGAACCATTTCTGGTCGTTTCAGGAAATAAATAAATTCCTAACACTGTAGCTATGCACTGAATAATCTTTCAGAAAAATGAAAAAACAACTAAAATAATAGATTAGCCAGATGCTTTTGGTATTAAATAATAAATATGATTCTAAACGAACAAGGAAATACAAGCGTGACTCATTTTACTTCTTATAAGAGCTTCAGTATCAAATTAAAGGATCTATTATTTGCTTTACATATATTCCATCGTTAAGAATGGGATGAAACAAAGTAAATACAAGTTTATATATATAGTTATACACCCTTATATATATATATATATATATATATATATATATATATATATATATATATATATATATATATATATATATATATATGCTGCAAACTCACAAGGAAAAAGAAAAACGATTCCAAGGCTTTTCGTGTATTCAGAGACACCTTGTCAGGGAATTCCCTGACGAGATGTAGCTCTGAATACACGAAAGACCTTGGAATCGTTTTTCTTTTTCCTTGTGGGTTTGCATCATTCATTCATTTCACGTGTTTAATTGTGAAATTCATCCCATATATATATACTTGTACCCTGTGGTGAATGGACGTGCTGTTTTGCTCTCTCTATTTAACACCCAAATTAGAAGGAAATAATCTACTCGGCGGTTTATTCTGTTTGCACCCGAAAGTGTATAAAGTATCAGTGAATCCGTGCATATAAATTATAAAGTGAAATTCATTAAAATTAAGAAAGTGCAATGCAGTTTACATAATTTATCACCAGTTTTAACGTATATATTCAAAACGAAATATGGTTGACATTCGAAAAAGTTGGAAACAAGGCAGGAAAAAGGTCATAAAACGCAAAGGTCAGAAAACCCTCGAAATACCCTCGACCATCGAAAGGAAAGAAACAGAAATAAATAAATAAATAAATAAATAAATTTGTGTGGGTATTTCTTCTTACGCTAATTAAGGAATAGCATGGATATGGGTCCAAATTCTCACTTAATCTGTAATTTGTGCAATTGTAACAACGGAAAACCTAGCGATTAGATGTGATTTCTGCCAACGATTAAACGACTTTAACTGCATGAATTGGAATGATAGGGAAATAACTCTTGTCTCGAACGCGAAACACGTCGTGGGGATCAAATTTCTATGTGGCGCATGTACACAGACCGTAAATTCTTTCGCGGTCTTTAAAGAAATGGAGATAGCAGACTCGAAAGTTACAAAAAAGAATGAAATAATGGGGACACATGGGTCCGAATGGTCCCAACGAAAAACGGGTGGATGAGAGAGAAGACGAAATAACGAATAACAGCATAATAACGAACAACAATTTAATAACAAATAACGATATATAAACAATATAATACGGAAGGAAGACATAGATGAAAGGAAAGAAATAAGTAAAAGTGGAAGTAGACAAACGGTCCAACGAGCGAAATGATAAAAAGATAATAACTAAAAACGTAGAAAATAAACAGCCAAAGAAAAATAATGATAATGCCAAAATAAGAACTTGAAAATAATAAGAAAAGAAGCAGAAGCGTAGAAAATATCGTATGCAAATACTACGCGAAAGGAAACTGCAGATATCGGGATGGGCAATGCATATATGCACATCCCACATTATGCAAAATGCATTACACAAGTGGATACTGCAAGTTTGATAAGAAATGCATGTTCCACCATCTTACGGTCTGCAACACTTATGAAAGATATGGGAGTTGCAAATACGAAAAAAAATGCCGATACCACCACCCTCAAAGGAACGCAACGAGGGAACAGAAAAAACGAACATCAAAGAAGAGTGCAATTTTTTAGACGCAGCCAACACATTTCAGCTGCTAAATACTCTCCAGCAATTACAAAACCAGCTGACAAATATAGAAATCCGAGAGCCGGACAGAAGGTACGAACAAAGGCACTTCATGCGTTATCGGGACAACAGGTACCGACAAAGATAAAAAGAGGTAAATTCTCGGAGGACCACAAGGCAACGAAACCGGCACCCCCATTGGAAAACAAATCGGAACCACCTGTATGCGAAAAAGAAAGAGAAAAAATAAAAATAATCCTAGCCAACATACAGGGCCTTAAATCAAACCATTCCACGAACAAAGTTGCATACCTGAAAGGACTCATGCAAGAAGCCGGAGCAGACTTTGCATGCCTCACGGAAACTCATCTAAAGGACTGCCAGGCGAACTGTGAAAATTGTGAGTCCTGTATTGACAAAAAAGAAATACAAATTGACAACTATAACATCCTCCGAGCCGACAGAACAGTGAGACGTAAAGGAGGATGTGCTATTTACACACGCGAAAGGCACATAGCAGAAATGGCTATAAGTACCTCAAACAACTACGTAGAATGTGTAGCAGCAAAAATTGAAAAATTAAATATGGTACTAATTGTAATGTACAGACCCCCAAACACGCCAACCTCAAAATTTTCAGATTCCATTACAGAGGTAAGAAACTTAGTAAAAGATCTACACTCTCCAACCCCAAATATTTTTCTCTGTGGTGATTTTAATTTCCCATTCATGAAATATAAAAGGATAGGAAAAAATATATATCACACCAGGACAAGAGACCAGGTAAAAATGCTACTAGCTTTAGCTGATGAATTTATGTTAACGCAAGAAATAACAGAAAACACAAGAAAAAACAACTGCCTAGATTTGGTATTCACAAACAACAGTAATCTAATTGATAATGTAGAAATATCCCCAACTATGATATCAGACCACAACATCATTGAAATAACAACTAATATAAAGGCAACAGGAAAGGAAAGAACACGCACAACAGAAAGAAGCAAATTCGAAATTTTTAATTTTCACTCCAAAGCTATAAACTGGGAAGATGTGACATCCAGCATGGAAGTAATAGATTGGAAAACCATTTTCGAGGCCAAGACAACGGAAGAGATGCTAATGACGTTAGAGGAGAAGACGTTAGAAATTGTGGAAAAACATGTCCCAAAGATACAACAAAGAGGAAAGAGAAGCAGTTCGAAAGACAAAAGAGGGCATTGTTTCGAAAGAGAAAAAGAGTGACTGCAATTAAGTTAATTGTAGAGATAACAACATCAGAAAAATATTAAATGATAAACTGCAAAGTATCGATGTCGTCATACAGGAACTAATCGAGAAGCATACAGAAAAAGAAGAAGACGACGCTATAAAAGCGATAAAGGCTAACTCAAAGTACTTCTATAATTTCGCAAAAAGAAAGTCGAAAAACCATGCAACGATCGGACCTTTAAAAAATGAGAACAGTGCTTTATCTGATGATCTAACAGAAGTATCTGAAATATTAAGAGCTCAGTACGAATCATCTTTCAGTATCCCAAAAACTGACAAATTGATATGCGATAGAAACGGGTTCTCTGAAGAAGAACCACAAGAGGAAAGTATAACGGATTTCGACTTTACGACGGATGATATTACACAAGCCATAGGGAAACTAAAAACACACTCAGCGGCAGGACCGGATAAATGGAATGCCACACGGATCAAAAACTGCAAGAATGCAATCGCTGAGCCCCTATACTGGATATGGAAACGATCACTAGACACGGGAGAAATACCAGGCATCCTGAAGAGCGCGAACATAGTCCCAATATATAAAGGAGGAGATCGATCCGAGGCCAAAAACTATAGGCCAGTATCGCTTACATCCCATCTCACTAAAATATTTGAAAGAATAGTTAGACAGAAAATCTATGACGTTTTGGAAACTCAGAAAAAATTCAATGATAACCAACACGTGTTTCGGTCAGGCAGATCATGCCTATCACAACTAATGGAACACTACAACATTATTGATTCACCTGAAAGTAATGAAAACTAAGATGTACTATACACATACTTTGCTAAAGCGTTCGATAAGTGTGACCATGGAATCATAATACATAAACTGAAATATATGGGAATAACAGGAAAAGTAAGGAAATGGATATATAATTTCCTTAGTGAGCGGCGGCAAGTCGTTACAGTACAAGGAGTATCTTCATCAGAATCAGAGGTCCTCAGCTCGGTACCACAAGGAACAGTATTAGCTCCACTACTCTTCATAATCATGCTAACTGACATACTGTAGATGAGGACGTTACCAGAGACAGCACAGTAACATCCTTTGCGGATGACACAAAGATCAGTAGAAAAATAAGAAACCCAGAAGACATAGGATCTCTACAAACCGACATAAACAGAATCTACAGGTGGACGGAAGACAACAATATGAAGTTTAACACTGAGAAATTTCAGCTATTACGGTATGGAAAAAGAGAAGACCTAAAATCCATGGAATATTATACCCCAAATGGACAGAAAATTCAGAGAAATTCCAGAGCAAAAGATTTAGAGGTTGTAATGACAGATGATGCGAAATTTGAAACACAAAATAAGATAGCAGTAAACAGATCAGAGAGAATAACGGGACAGATATTGAGAACCTTTGAACGAAGGGATAGGAATGTAATGATTCCTCTACTGAAAACCCTGATCATACCCAAATTGGAATACTGCTCGGTCCTAACATCCCCATATAAAAAAGAAGACATTAGACAGCTGGGAGGGATCCAGAGAAGCTTCGCAGCCAAGATCAATGGGTGCAAAGAACTAAATTACTGGGAAAGGTTACGCGAACTAGACCTATACTCACTGGAAAGGAGAAGAGAGAGATACACCATTATTTACACTCGGAAAACAATGGAGAAACTAGTCCCTAATCTTACTCTGAACCCTATAACTCCCCAAACAACGGTGGAAAGTAGAAAAGGAAGACTGTGTCGTATTCTCAAATTGAAGGCGAGACAGGGAACATCCTTAACCCTGAAAGAAAATAGTTTTGTAGTGAGAGGACCAAAACTGTTTAATCAGTTGCCCAAAGATCTAAGAAACACGAAGGGAGTTGCAATGGACATCTTCAAAAGAAGACTAGATGCCTGGCTCAGAACAATCCCCGATGAACCGGGCGTACCTGGCTATGTGAGGTGGAGAGCACAAGAATCCAACTCACTACTTCACCAGGTCAACTCGAGAGGAGGGGCGACAAGCTTGACCTTCGCGAAATGAGAAATCATCGCGCGAAACCTTTGTAAGGTTGTAAGGTTCTGTGTGATGATTCTTCACTTCAAGAAGGTCAAACTTGTCGCCCTCTTCTCGAGTTGGCCTGGTGAAGTGTATATATATATATATATATATATATGATGCAAACCCACAAGGAAAAAGAAAAATGATTCCAAGGCCTTTCGTATATTCAGAAGTACACCTTGTCAGGGTGTGTATATATATATATATATACAGGGTGGGCCGAAAGTCTGGATCCATAGGAAAATATTTATTTTAATACATAAATTACAACAAATGGTAAATACATAAAATGAATATCAACTTTAACTCGTAAATGCGTATCCGTGATACTGTACAGTGGTTCGTACTCTAGTATAAACAACAAATTATAACAAATGCTCAAATTGGCGGCCTCTGACATCGAGACACTTAGGGATGGAATTTATGATTTTTAATAATTCTTCGAATTGACGTTCTCGAGATGCGTGTTTCATTTGATAACACAGGTCAACAAAAAAAAATCTTTGTTTCGTTGCCAAGGAAATTCGTACGAATTTAGGGTATTTTGGGGTTGCTGAATTCCAAAATGAAAGTAGTTTTTCCGATTTGGCCCTAGTTCTTGAGATAATGAATACCCTCAATTAATAGGAAACGTAACCATAACACGTGCATATGGGAAACTACCGGAACATTCTAGATGGTGAGACACGCGAATATTCTTAGTGTTTACTCCGCGATCATTCTAGAATATTCCCCCTCCGTATATAAGTCATCGGCCACCCAACCAGTAAGTAGGCTCCGCCTGAACATTAAATTTTTTGCATTTTTACGTGTTTCAATGGGGTACCAATTATCTCATAAATTAGAGCCAATCTAGCAAAACCGATGTCATATTCGGAATCAGCACCACAAAGTTACCCCAAAATCACTCTAATATGATTGGCAATAAAATGAGTGTTGACCAGTGTAATCTTCTTGTTGACTTTACTGGACTATTCGTTAAAGTTTCACATACCATTGCAGAGGTATTTTCATCAGTTGCAGTTTTTGGACGACCAGAACGCCGTCGATCATGTACACTTCCTGTTTCTTTGAAACGTTTAAACAACTTGCCAACAGTCGCATGTGTTACTGGATGCTTATCAGGATGATTTCTATTGAATTCGGTAGCAACTTCTCTGTGTGTAGCGCCCTGTCTTGCGTACATGAGCACAAGTTCTACCCGGTCTTCTGTTGTTAGATTCGAAGCCATTTCTGGGCTGAAATAAAAAAAGTATTTGAGTATTTAGAGGGGAATCCAAAAAGTTTCCGGAAAAGTTTAATAATTCAATCATTTCAAATCAGAATTTAATGAATTCTTGTTTTGACATGAATTTGGACCTTCATACATATTAGGCCATGCTAAGACTTACACAACCTTGGTGACAGTGCTTTAAGACGGAGTTAAAAAGAACCCTATTTTTCATGGCAACGGAAATCTCAAAATTCGAGTGGAGAGCTAACATTAAATTCCTAACAAAACTTAAATGGAAACCACCACAAATACTTGATGCCTTACGTGAAGTTTATGGAGATGAAGCACCTAAGAAATCAGTCGTTTATGACTGGATCAAAAGATTCAAAACGGGTCAAGAGGTTCTTAATGATAACCAAAGGAGTGGAAGGCCATCAACATCAATTAATGAAGAAACTGTTGCTGCTGTTCGGTCACTAGTCGAAAAAGGTCGTCGAATTTCCTGTGAAATAATAGCCAATGAGGTGGGTATCTCTCGTGGTTCTGCTCATTCCATTTTGGTAGATACCTTAGAACTTAGCAAACTTTCTGCTCGGTGGGTGCCTAAAGCATTGCGCCAAGAAACAGTTTGACCAAAGGGCTAGTCTTTCTGTTGATCTTTTGAATCGAATGGAAGTTCATGAAGATTGTTTTATGCATAGACTTGTAACAGGGGATGAAACCTGGATTTATCAGTATGATCCGGAAAGCAAAGTTCAGTCAAAACAATGGCTCCCAAGAGGATCAGATGGCCCAATCAAATTTAAAGCAGAAAGATCAGCTAAAAAGGTAATGGCTACAATTTTTTGGGATTGTGAAGGAATAATTTTAGTGGACTTTCTTGAAGGACAAAAAACAGTCACCGCCCAATATTATGAAAATGTTTTGAGGAAGCTGAAAGATAAGCTTGTTGAAAAAAGACCTGGTAAACTTCATCGCGGGGTGCTTTTCCATCACGACAATGCACCTGCTCACACTGCAAATGCCTCAAGAGCCGTGTTACGGGAATTTCGATGGGAAATCATACCTCACCCCCCCTACAGTCCGGATCTAGCCCCTTCCGACTTTTTTTTATTCCCAAAATTGAAGGATCACATAAAAGGAACGCGTTTCGACTCGATAGCAGATGCCAGAACAGCAGTTTTGAGATGGTTTCAGTCGAAAAACTCTGAATTTTATAAAAATGGATTGGAACGCTGGAAACATCGCTTAGAAAAGTGTATAGAGATAGGTGGGAATTATGTCGAACGTTGTTGAGCATTCCTAAACGTATATCCTCTTTTGTTTTCTTTTATTAAAGTTATTTGACCATTCTGGAACTTTTATTAAAGGGTTTTTGTATTAAAGCTTTTTGAATTTTCCGGAAACTTTTTGGATTCCCTACGTATACTGGAGTACGAACTACTGTACAGTATCACGGATACGCATTTACGAGTTAAAGTTGATATTCATTTTAAGTATTTACCATTTGTTGTAATTTATGTATTAAAATAAATATTTTCCTATGGATCCAGGCTTTCGGCCCACCCTGCATATATATATATATATATATATATATATATATATATACAGGGTGTCCCATAAGTCCGGCATCATAGGAAAAATAATAAAAAAAGGCAAAACAAAAGCTTTTATTTACAGAATGTGCTCAATATGTCCACCATTGTTTTCAATACACAAATTCAGACGTAATGGTGTTACATGCCCCAATAATGCGCTGCCGCAAATGTTCAACACTCCTAATTTTCTCTGCGTATACCAGCGCTTTCAAGTGGCCCCAGATATAAAAATCTAGTGGCGTGAGATCCGGGCTTCTACCTGGCCATTCCACAGGCCCTCGACGTCCTCTCCAATGACCAGGGAATTGTTGGTACAGGTATTCCCTTACTTGGGTGCAGTAATGTAATGTGCAGGAGCGCCGTCTTGCTGGAACCATGTTGGGAAATTTCCTTCTTCGTTCAAGACACTGGGAAATGCTTCTTCCTTGAGCATACGTAGGTAGGTGCCTCCAGTGACATGTTCATCGAAAACGAGGGGGCCTATGATGCAATCCTTCCAAATGCCACACCATACCATCACCCGAGATGCACCTTGTTCCTTTGAAGAGGTATACCAGTGAGAGTTGTTTTGAGACCAGTAGCGGGTGTTATGTCGATTTACCTCACCATTTCCATAAAAAACAGCCTCGTCACTGAACAGAATGGTGGACGGGAAATTGGCATCCCGAGCATATTGTTCCGTAGCCCATTCACAAAATTCCATCCGCCGGTCGGGATCATCTTCGCTTAATTTCTGTAGGATCTGAAGTTTATATGGATGCCATTTGTGAGCCTGAAGAATGCGATGGATGTTACTTTCCGACACTCCTGTCTCGGCGGACAATTGCCGAAGAGACTTATTGGGACTTCTGTTAAAATGAGCCAGGATAGCAGTCGCTGTATCATCGTCAGTGGACCTCCTTGAAGGTCCACTGCGTGGTTTATCTTCTATGAATCCTCTTTCCTTAAACTTTGCAACAAGTCTGCTAACAGAACTCTGTGTTATTGGCTCGCGGTCTGGATGCAGTCTGTTAAATTCAGCAGCGGCCTCTCTTTGACTCCGATTTCCTATGAGTAGAATTATCTGGATTCGTTCTTCCTTGCTCACAGACATTATGGCCTGTAGAAAGAGACACTCTGTATATATGTATATATATATATATATATATATATATATATATATATATATATATAAATTATTTCACGAAAGTAACACGTGAAAAATATTTATGATGAATAAAACCACGAAGGAAATGGACAGTCGTCCAGTTCCCTTTTTGTCCATTTGTCAGAGTTATCCCACTGTATTGATTGGAATAATGCTTCAGTTTTATTTCACTCTAGCAACATTGTTAATAGAAATATTCTTGAGTCTGTCATTATCCAACTTACAAATAACTTCAACATAAGCAAAGGTCTTTTTCAACTCGATCCTGTTGTTTTGAATTCCTTCAAAACAGATTTAGATAAGAAGGGTAGAACGCTAAATCTTTGGTAAACTTGTATGCTACTCTAATAACTTTTATTTTTCAATTTATTTTATATACATCGAACTTAAACAAGAAGGGCAGAGTGCTAAAACCCGGGCAGATTTCCAGTATAAATTTGTATTTTTTATTTTTTTTAATTATCTATAACTTTGGTTGGAAACAATTCATTTGATCTTGTGCTAAAAATCGGTAGTTTTCCTTACAAATTTGTATGCTCCTCCCACAATCCTTTAATGTTTAATTTTATTTTTACCTCTCCGTTTATTGTGTATATATATATATATATATATATATTTTTTTTTTTTTTCTGTAACCTATATATAGGCTGTAACTCTTTATGTACTTCAGTGTTCCGGAGGATGTCATTAGACGAAAGCGCTTGAGCACCATTCTGTGTTTCCTTTCCTTCGTGGTTTTATTCATCATATATATATATATATATATATATTTTATATATATATAATTAGATTGCTGTTACCTACACAATGAGTTTCACTAAATGCAATGTCATATAACTAACAGACTCTATATGAGAAAATACAATTACGAGAAATGAGAAAAACCGTGATTGGTTGATACAGGTCATAATGCAATCACAGTTGGGTTTTCAAACGTTTACGGCCTTTACGGCCCTGCCATAAGCACGTAACGGAAAAAGGGGACCCAATCACTTAATCTATACTGTACACTTATTTCATTAAGCTTTCAAATATAGTGTTTTATAATTGGTAAAATTTTATCAAGTTTATAATTGGATTTCCGACCTTCAGTGTTTGCCGTCGGGAAGAACGTAATTCAATCACTGGAAAGGATAAGGACATTTTAAATTGGTCTCTTTATAGATTTCTGTTATATATATATATATATATATATTATATATATATATATATATATTAGAGGCGGGGCCACCAGCTTGACCTCCGTGTGAAGAGAGACCAACGCACGAAACAACATAAGGTTCATAAGGTAATATATATATATATATATATATATATATAGAGAGAGAGAGAGAGAGAGAGAAAAGAATGGGTGGGTGTGGAGGAAAGCTAAAGTCAATAGAAAGGAAGAAAACAGACTTCGATTTTTCAGGTTAGGTTAGGTTTAGGTTAGATTAGGTTAGAAACAGTTTTACTGAAATCTATTTAAATTTCGCATTCTTATATACTATATATATATATATATAAATTTTATATATATATATATATATATATATATATATATAATATATATATACCACTGTAACAATCACAATTCAAATAAATAACTGAACACTTAAAAATGCGCTCAAATTATATTTGAATTGTGAACTTGTGGGGTGGGGGGCGAAGAGGGCGGGGGAGGAAGGGGATGGGCAGTTGACGAACGACATTAACCTCAATATAACAATTTCACTTTGATTTACTCATAATTAAGCAAACTCTAATTACAATTAGCTTGCATTTCTTCTTCTAAAAATATATTTGGTAATAATTGTCAGTTATTTAGTCATTTAATGCTGTAAGCTCATTAATTAAGCGCTTTTAAAGGATTCAGTTAGCATAATAGCAGGAATACGCAACTCTCTAAGTTGCTTCCACGATCCACGTTTTGCCTAAAGAAATGAATGCGTTATAGGTCTGTGTTTCCATTGTGTGAATATTTTTTATTCTTTTAAGACATAATATTAATTCATCCCCAAGTATAGCGATCAATAATTTTATTGTATATCATTTATTACATTTATACTATCGTATAAGCAGTGAAATTATAGGTGAATTGATACATTTTTAAAAAACACGAATATAGTAAGTTAAACAAAAGAAGCAATTCTTAAGGTTGCTTCCACTGGCGCCCGTCTCGACGCAACAAAATTATTGCTCTCCCCCTCCTTTTTCAATTCACTAATTTGGATTTCGAGCTTTTTGTATTAAAAAATATTTGAAAGGAGTGTAACATAGTGATAATTTATTATAATTTTATCGTCATTAATATTGTTTAACAGCGCTTCTAGTCATTTAAGTGGGGAAGCAATGCTTCCGTTGCTTCCATGGACCGAACGCCACTGATATATATATATATACACAAGGTGTCCCAGTAGTCTTGGAGGGGTTTTATTTGACTATAACGTTTTTCGTTTTTGATTAATTTATTTATTTTTATTTTTCAATTAAAGTACCCTTGCTGAGATTAATGAAAATGGAATCTTGGACAGTGCAACAAAGACTGGCTATTGTCGAACTTTATTTGACAAACAACTCTTCCATCGGTGCCGCTCAAAGAGCGTTTAGATTAAAATTCAACATACGTTCTGCTCCTTCTGATCGAGCTATTCGACGGTACGTCGCTAAATTTCGTATGGGAAAGGGTCAGGGAGACGAACCACGCACTGGGCGTCGTCGGACAAGCCGAAGTCCAACTCTAGTTGAGATGGTTCGTGAGAGCGTTGAGAAAAATCCACATCAGTCCGACGACGCAGCCAGGAATTAAACATTTTAGGAAGTTCCTTACACCGAATTTTAAGAGACTATATCAATCTTTACCCACAAAAAATTCAAATTGCTCAAGAAATTAAACCACACGATCATCAGAGTCGGATAACATACGCTAATGATATTTTCGATTTACGCAATGAAAATGAAGATTTTCATCAGATATTAAATTTGTATTTAAAATCGCAATAAATATATTTTCAAGTGTTACAAACCTTTTTTTATTTGAACCCCAAACAAAAATGTTATAGCCAAATAAAACCCCTCCAAGACTTTTGGGACACCCTTTATATATATATATATATATATATATACATATATATACACAGTATATATATATATATACAGGGTGGGCGGAAAGTAGCTCCCTATTTTGGATTGGTAAAAAAATACGTATATTATCCATTTATTTCAGAAGAAATAATATGAAAAGGTAGGCATACATGGTAGGTTTTCTCTAAAATTCAATGTGGGCTCCAACTCTTTCCACCAGCTTCTGGAGCCGCCCAGGAATGGCGTCCACTGACTTTAGCAGGAACTCCGGCGGGATGGAGGACATGACTTCCCGAATTCGGTCCTCCAGTTCTTGCAATGTCCTCGGTTTGGTGCGGTAGACTTCTTCCTTTACCCACCCCCAAAGAAAGAAGTCGCACGGTGTCAAGTCAGGGCTCCTGGCTGGCCATTGATGTGGACCACGACGACCCATCCAACGCCCAGGGAAGTGGGCATCCAGCCACTCACGGACAACAAGAGCGAAGTGCGGAGGGGCGCCATCTTGCATAAATATCAGATCGTCGATGTTCTCCCATGTGCTGACAACCGGCCAGACCTCGTTTCGCAACATAGCGAAGGGCGACCACATCTTCGAACATCTGCCACAGACCCCGTGGTCATGAGCTTCGAGTGGCAGTTCTTGATTGTTTTCGAGTCCACTTGGGCACGTGGTCCGTGAATGGCCCGCCACCATCTTTGAACTCGAATGACAGATTGCCAAACTTCGTACCGTGCCGCCAACTGGGCACGCTCCTGCAGTGTTAAACGCTCAGCCATGTTACCCTTCAATCTGAAATGAAAAAAATAAAATGAACGTTACAATTGTACCACTTTAGAGAACACAAAGAGAACACTTTAGAGAAAAAAAGATTACCTTTACAATTGTACCACTTTAGAGAACACACAATAACAATATAACAATACAATCACAATTTATACATAATTTATATGTAATTTAAATTAGGGAGCTACTTTCCGCCCACCCTGTATATATATATATATATACGTTATAATGTAATGTTATAATGTTTCAGACCAACAAAGACCCTAGGATCCACTCATGGCTGGTCTACCTAACTGTGTTCATAATTGTGTATTGTGCATATCCTCCGTGGTGGCGGAGAGGACCTACAATTTTTCGTGGGTTCCGAACCACAAGGCCTTAATTTTACTACCTTAAATTATACACAATCTATCAACTTATGCGTCTAATCGATTTTTAAACATGTTTATAGACGTGCTACTAATTACTTCTACCGGCAAACTATTCCACCTATTTACTATTCTATGCGTAAAAAAGTTTTTGGCAACTGCTCTCTCGAACCTTCTACTTGTCAACTTACACCCGTTATTTCTAGTCCTATTATATTGAGATATTTCGAAAAAGCTATCTCTATCTACGTTATCGAACCCATTCATAATTTTAAAAACCTGGATTAGATCACCCCTTAGCCTCCTAGTCTCGAGTGTAGTCAATTTTAACTCCTTAAGCCTCTCCTCGTACGACTTCGACCTAAGCGGCGGAATCATCTTAGTTGCTCGTCTTTGAACTCTTTCGATTTTGTCTATATCTTTTCGCATATGCGGATTCCAAAATTGGATCGCGTACTCGAAATAGGGTCTAACTAATGATTTATAAAGAGGAACAATAATATCGCGCGATTTGTATTCAAAATTCCGAGCTATAAAACCTAGCACTTTGTTTGCTTTATTGACCACTGCTGTACTTTGTTTCGCTACTTTTAAATCACCAGTAACTATAACTCCTAAATCTTTTTCCTGCTCTACGATTGCTAACTCCTTCCCTGGCATACTATACGCAAAATTACCGTTACGCGAACCTATATGTAAAATTTTGCACTTATCAACTTTAAATCTCATTTGCCATGTGACTGACCAATCAACGATTTTATTCAGATCTTCCTGGATTTTACCTCTATCTTCGTCATTAATCGACCTACCACCCAACTTCGTGTCATCCGCAAACTTTGAAACTGTACTGATTAGGCCGACATCTAAATCGTTAATATATATAAGAAATAGCAAGGGGCCCAATACAGAACCCTGAGGAACGCCGCTCGCTACATTAGCCCAAGACGACTCCGCTCCATCAACGACCACCCTCTGTTTCCTACCTCGCAACCACTCTTCTATCGAATTTATTACTACACCCCTGATTCCATGAGCCTTAGATTTTTCAATGAGCCTTTTGTGCGGTACGGTGTCAAACCCTTTTTGAAAATCTAAATACACTACATCAACCGCCCGATGACAATCGTAAACTTCAACCGCGCTTTGGAAAAATTCTAAAATATTAGTCAAGCAAGATTTGTTTCGCCTAAAACCGTGATGCGTATTTCTAACCAAGTTATGCAATTCTAAGTGTTCGACTATACGATCCCTAATTATTGATTCCAGTAGCTTACCTACAACAGACGTTAAACTGATTGGCCTCTAATTTCCCGCCGCACCTTTATCGCCTTTCTTAAAGAAAGGTGTTACATTTGCTAACTTAAAATTTTTCACCTCCAAAATATTATTTCGTAATTTTTAAAAATTAAAAATATCTGTTTTATCAAACATGTCGCAAACTCCTGGTAGCGTATAGAGAAGAAAACTGGACGTTCCATGATTAATATCCGATATATATATATTATATATATATTATATATATATATATATATATATATATATATATATATATATATAGGGGTGCACATAAGTATTCGTATAGAAAAATATTTCAGTTATGTTCATCTTTTCGTTGGGAAAAATTTAACAAATAAAAACATTAGTTTAACGCCAACATATAATGTAAAACATCAAAGAATTTGAGGAAAATAAAAAAAGTGTTATAATGCAAAAGTTTTCGTACATTTACTTACAAAATTATTTAATACTTTGTGTGTCCACCTTTTGCTTCAATAATTTGAATGATTCGTTTGGTGTATTTTTCTACAAGGTTTCATAACTCTCAGTAGAAATTTTAGTCCATTTTTTTCTAAAGAAAATTGTTGCAATTCATTCAGATCCGAAGAGTTTCTCTTGCGGACAGCTTTCTTCAAATCAAACCATAAATTCTCGATTAGATCGAGATTTGAGCTTTGACTGAGCCACTCGAGAAGCTTGAAATTCTTTTGTTGAAGCCATTTCATGGTGCTTTTACGTTTTGGATCATTATTTGGTTGCAGTACCTAATTGCGAGCCATTCGTAGCTCCGAACCGAAGGCATACATTTTCTTCTAAAATTTCCTGCTATTTCTTTGAATTCAAAATTCCATTGTTGACAACAATCTTTCCAGGACCAGAAGCATTAAAGCATCCCCAAAGAAACACACTACCACATATTTAACGGTAGGAAGGATGTTTTTTTACTCGAATGCAGTATTTGATTTTCGCCAAACATATCGTTGTTCGTTGTTCCCGAATAATTCAATTCTGGTCTCGTCTGTCCAGAGAACTTTCTTTTAGAATGCAAATCCATTATTTTGATGATGCTTGGCGTACTTTAAGCGAGATTCTTTGTGCGCTTTTCGTAGCACAGATTTTCTTTATGCAACTCTTACATGCAGACAGTGGTGGGCACGGTTCCGCTAATCCGCTAACCGCTAATTAGCGAAGCTAACTTTTCCGTTAGCGGATTAGCGTTTCCGCTAACTTTGAGAACCGTTAGCGGACCAATTAGCTTCCGCTAAATTTAGTTCCGCTAACTTTAAGTCCGCTAACCCTAAAATCATACATGTTTGTTCCAGTCTGTTCTGAGCGTGTCTGCAACAGTCAGTCTGGCACGCTATTGGCTGACTACTTGTAAACACAAGACGTGATTGGTCGACGCAGCAGCAGCTGAGCAGCGTTGTGTAATTCTGCAGTTCAGTTCACTTACGACGTCACAGTCTTACAGTGTCAGCGACAGCGTACGTTATCATAAGCATATTTTCGTCAGTTTACCGAGTCTACAAGTTTTTGCAATGGAAAGTGAAGACTTTTTGGTTCCGCCTGAGGATGTTGGGCCTGTTGATGGCCAGGTCCGCCAGGACCAGCCCAACCAGGAGTCTCAGAACCCGTGGCCCCACCTGGAGGACTACTTTGTCTTTATGTCAAGGGATAAGAGAAACGCCAACCTCTTGTACTTCCGGTGCGTCTTGTGCCAGCCCAAGGAGACCACCATCAAGGGACACGCGTCGAGCCTCTACAACTTGAAGTCGCATGTCAAGAGGAACCACCCAGCGCATGCCATCCAGTTTGAGGAGAGGATCAAGGCCGGCTCTTCCCGTGGGAAACACAGGCAATCTTCTGGTAGCAGTGCCAGTAGCAGGAGCAGCAGCCAGTTGTCGCAGCCACCTGCAAAGAAAATACGCCAGCCCACCATTGGTGAGGCGTTTGGCCAATCAGCTGCTGGCACTGGCGTCCGTCAGTCTGTGGTAGACACAAGGATTGTGGACCTGTTCGTCTGCAACATGCTACCGCTGCATGTAGTGGAGTCCCCCACCTTTGTCAGCTTGATCAAGACGCTGAACCCCAGCAAGACGTCGATGTCCCGCCGCACCCTGGGCAGGAGAATCTTGGTGAAGACCTGGCTGGAGGCCGGCTCGAAGGAGGTCCTGACTGACATCGCCTTCTTGGGTGAGCAAGTGTTGATCGACCTGTTCATCAAGTACAACACAGCCATCCCATCCAGTGCTGCAGTTGAGCGCCTGTTCTCCATAGGCAAGGACATCTTGCGCGCCAAGAGAGCCACCCTGTCAGATGCCAACTTTGAGAGGCTGATGTTCATGAAGGGCAACCAGCATCACGTCGAGGCGATGGAGAAGGAGCAGGAGGCCAAGCCAGAGTGAATGCATTATTAGATTATTAAAGTTATTTTTTATGTGTATTTTTATTTCTTAATATTTTTGATTCGTTTAATACGTTTTGTACTGTAAATAAACTGTATGTTGAATGTAAACTAATGTTTAATTTCATTTGTTCATTTAATTATTTATGTACGTGTACACCTTGATCATCATCTGATCTTGGCATGCTATACCTTTTTGCAACATATTAAAATTTCAGCTCTCTTTAAGGGTTTTAGAGCCAAAAAACCAAACCGAAGCTAAATTCATATAATAAAAGTTAGCGGTTAGCGGTTATCGTTAGCTTCCGCTAAATTTTTTAGCGGTTTATCGGTTTAGCGTTATCGAAGTTAAGTTTTGAGTTAGCGGTTCAGCGGTTATCGAAGCTAACTTTTCGGTTAGCTGTGCCCACCACTGCATGCAGACCATTCGTTCTCAATGTACAACATACAGTAGAGGAATGGCCATTGATCTTAGACAGTCTTAATGTTTTGAAAATATCACCTGCAGTTACTCGTGGATTCGCAACAGCCACTCCTTAATCCGTCTAGCTGTACGTTCTGAAATCTTGCAAGGTCGTCCACAACCGTCGTAAATGGAATTCGAAGTTTTCCTATCTTCCTATAACTCTTTCCAGACTCGTGTGCAGCATACCAGATTTCTTTAGATCTGTAGATAGCTCTTTACCACGATGACCCATTGCTTATTAATGGCTTGCACAGTCATCCGTCTTCCATTAAGATTCACAGAGGAAATTCTAGAATTCAGAATTGCCAACAGTCTCTAATCAATAAACAGGCAACTACTGATAAAAATTTAAATTCTTCAAGCCTAAAGTGGACGCAAAATATTAAATAATTTTGTAAGTAAATGTACGAAAACTTTTGCATTTTAATTTTTTTTTATTCTCCTCAAATTCTTACTAACTAATTTTTCTATTTGTTAAATTTTTCCAAAACAAGGGTAAATTTTTCATAATTATCTTATGCATAGTACAAAAGATAAGGACAAATATAACTGAAATATTTCTCTGTACGAATACTTATATCGCCACTGTGTGTATATACAGTATATATAGTGGTGCACCGATTAATCGGTATCGGCACCTGGCATGCCGATTAATCGGCATTTTGCCGATATTAGGAAAATACCTTGCATGGCCGATTAATCGGCATGCAAGGTGCCGATACCGATTAATCGGTGCACCACTTATATATATATAATTTAGTGGTGGACCGGATGTCAGTTTTTCAACACCTGCGGATGTGGATCTTTATTTTCAATATCCGTGGATGCGGCTGCGGATATTTAGTTAATCTATCAATATAATATAGAATTATGAATATATGACATAATTTCTCAAATTTCGTGATATTACTGTTATGGCAGGCAATGCATAAGAATTAAAATTAATATTAATGTTTTCATTATGATAAAAATAATAACTTTCTCGAGTTTCAGCCACAGAAAATTCAATGAAACAAGTTTCATTCAATTTTCTGTTACCAGGTATTTATATTTTGAGGTTTATATATTTGTTTGTTCATTAATAATTAATACTTTACATGAAATGTGCATGACTGGGCCTTATAAGCTAATTTATAAGTTAATTTAATTGTAAATTGCATAATTTATTAGAGGTAATATCCGCATAACATCCGCAGTCAGAAGTGCGGATGCGGATGTTAAAAATGATGCTGATATCCAGTCCACCACTAAATTTATATATATATATATATATATATATATATATATATAATCATTGATGCTTTCACAATCCATGAATTATTCAAAATTCAAATCAGTTTTAGTTTAAAACAAAATAAATTTTATTAAAAAAAATTAAAAAATCTCTGTAGTGACAAGTTTTGATTTTTTTTTAAAACCAGATACACAGACTTTGATCGATCGATCAACTGAATATTTGTTTACTGCAACAATTTAGCAAAGCAAATCGTTATTTAACAAGAAGCAAAATTTTTCTATCGCAACATCTTTACTTTTGTTTTCTCTTTAACAAAACATTTTTCTCTCTAAGGAAAGCACGTTTTCAAAACTGTAAAAGGCATGCGGGAAAGCATGTTTTCAAAACTGTAAAAGGCATGCAGGAAATGAATATTCAAAAATTTATTTCGCGCTTATGTTCACCTTGTATACAAAGTCTTTTCATGCAAGATTTTGCAGATTATGCAGTTATACACAACATATTAGTTTTACTTGACCAGTGGTGGGAGACTAGCTTTCTGGGGAGGGGGAGTATCATGAGGGAGGTTTATTGCTCTTTTTAAATGTTTATAAATCAATATTATACTGAGTTATATGCGTACTATATTAATTAAGTATCTGACCTAGCATGTTTCTTTTATTTGAGCGTTTTTAAAGTTTATTATATGTTAATAATTCTATGAATGAAATTAGGTAACGTCAATAACCTAAATAATATGTGTTTCCTCAGTGAGGGGAAAAGTGAGAGGGAAATAGAAAGCAGATCTAAAAGGTATCAACAATTTGTTAATTCTAAATCATTTGTATTTAATAGGAACGCTTTAAATGACCCATAATCGTATATGGAAGAAATTTGAAAGTACGATAGCTGGATTAGTTTTATTATAGAACATCTAGAGCATATGTAAGAGAAAATTACCAGTAAACTTAGTCTTAGTGAGGAATCAAAGAAGAATAAAGAAGTTAAGGTTAAAATCACCAGTAAAGCTGCAGTGAGCCTCATTAGAGAATTTATCTAGTAACTGAGAGGAACAGCGATAAAAAATAAACCACTGAGAACAAAACCCTCATCAGTGTTTATCCTACATCGCACTGTAACTAATTCCAATACATGATTGATCATACGAAGCTCAGATATCCTATTATAAGATGTATTATTGTAGAGAGGTACGTAATAGCATCTCCACAAATTAACGTTTTGAGAATGCGATTACTTTAATGTTTCATCATTATAATGCCTGTTTAAGTTTGTTAGAATGTGATTACTTTAATGTTTCATCATTATAATGCCTGTTTAAGTTTGTTAGAATGTGAAATCTTTAATGTTTCATCATTATATACCTGTTTAAGTTTAGAATGTGATTACTTTGTTTCATCATTATAATGCCTGTTCAAGCTTAATCAGAATTAAAATCTTTTTACAAAACCCGGCAGGGATACACTAGACCACATTTACCTTTTGGCCCATTGTTTCCTGATTTTTTTTATAACCAATATATATATATATATATATATATAATATATATATATATATATATATATAATATATATAGTATTAACGATGTACCGATTCCAAAATTTAGCCGATGCCGATTCTTTCCTATATTTTAAAATCAATTCCCCTCATAAATTTTACTAATCTAATGTGAAAACTTTCAATTTTCATATTTTTACATTTCAAATTTGTTTAAATGCTTTTCCTTAGCTCACTCCATAATATACACAGCACCAGAATTTGTTACGCATATACCGTAGCTAAAATGACATTAAAATTTTTTATTACTCAGTAAAATGATAAAATAATTTTATTTTAGTTTCATAAATTGAATACTAATATTTAAAGTAATTGTGGATCTTTCCCAGTTTGTGTACCGTTTTTCATATAATTTATTTTTGATTGGTCATACAACCGCCGTCGATTATAACAACTTTTTAAGAGAGGTAAGTTCTTGATAACCTAACCTAACCTAACCTAACGTAACCTATCCTAACCTAACCTTCTGTTTTACTCTATGCTGTGCCTAACAGAAGCAAAGAAACACTAGAAAGTTGCATAAAAGCCAACATTGTAGAAAACGGTACATAAACTGGAAAACGTCCGTAATTGTTTTTCCTTATGTTAAAGGTATTTTCTTTCTTCAACAATGTCAACAACAAAAATTTTCATTAAAATTTCGAGTCCCTGGTGGCCTATTTGAATAAAAAGATGGATATACAATTTGGGTTTATAAAATTATTAAAACTAGCTAAAGTGGGCCCTACAGGCCCATTTAGCTGGACCTGCGGTGCTGGTGCCTTCAGCCCCACTAATTGGGAAGGTTAGTTGTTAAACTTCACAAAAGTTCCTCATAAACTTAAAGTAAATATTAACCTTTCACCGTCTTAATAATTACTTTTCAAAATCTTCGATATCCGATTTTAGCTTTTGAACTAATCTTTTTGACAAACTATTTTTTGACAGACTTTGCTTCAGCTACGATATATTATAGATAATTAAAACAAAGTTAACATAATAAGATGGTTTAATATACAGATTATGAAGTAAACTTAATATTGAATTATTATTAATATAGAATAGGAGATTACAATAGTTTATAATATTTAGAGATTAGCTAGTTAGAGAAAATGTAAATTTATGGGTGACGTAACTTATTAAGCTTTGCCTTTTTCGTGAATGTAAAATATTTTTATATAACAAGTCGTGCCTTTGGCTCCATACCCTACGAGTAGGGCTATGATAACTTCGTGATCTTTAACGCCGCTCATCTTGATAGAACCGACCCTAATGGGCGACTGAGCGAGAGACATTAGCTCCACCCACATTACGCGAGTCAGTCAATCATAACGGGCGACTGAAGGAAAGAGATATTTGTAACTCCGCTCAACTCCGCTCACAACCGTTAAGGTTTTTATTTATTTATAAATAGTGTCTTTGTCTGTTAAATTTTCTATAAATATAGATTTTGTTTTGTAATGAAAATTTTAAGATGTCACTGAATCGGTAAGAGAATCGGCTAAATTTGGCCGATTCTGCCGGTGCCGATGCCGATTAATCGGTACACCACGTACACCACGGTACACCATCGGTACACCACGTAATATAATTACGTTTTATGGTTTGTTGCTAGGAAATATCGATTTAATGATAAATAGGAGAACTAAAGCTTTTAATTGTCTTAATAATTTACTGTAGGCTTTTTGGAATATCTTCCAAAATCAGTGCAATCTTAAAGCTAACTGATTATTTTAAATACAGTGGCTCAGAAGGTTCGCATCCTATTTATAGGTCATCCGTGCCTATAAATATGGTGCGCAACTTCTGAAATACCCTGTATACAGTAAATGAAAAGATCTAGTGCAAATTAATCTACATTTTTATCATTTTGTAAGATTAAAATTACTCATTTATGTGGTGCTGCAATTAAAAGTAAGGGTTTATTTCTGAATAGAAAAGTTGAAAGAGAAGTGTAGTCTTTTAGGGTAGGTCTTTATCTGTAATTTGTGTAACAATTCTGATATACAGGGTGTCCGAGAATTATCTGTACAAGTTTTGGCTGTTATTAAAAGTCAACCATGAAGTGTAGAAATTCCAGTTTTGTCCCATTTTACAGAGAAGCTCATTAAGTTTTTTCTGATACCAAGTTTTGACAAGTTTTTTAGAAATTCCAGTGTGTCCGAAAATTATCTGTACAATTTCATCTTTTAATAAAATTCTTGATAACACACGTAAAATTCTTAACAAGATTATTTAGAATCTGTATTTTCAAAAGTTTCTTTTATTAAAGTAACGTTGTTACAAACATTCGATATGTGCACCATCAGTGATTCGCAAAACATCCAATCGATAATCCAAATGTTGCCATGTACGCTGCAGCATATCCACATCAATTCGCTCAATAGCAGCTGTGATTCTTGCTTTTAAATCATCAATGTCTGTCACCCGCGTACAAAAAAGAAAAACTTGTCAAAACTTGTTATCAGAAAAAACTTAATGAGTTTCTCTGTAAAATGGGACAAACTCGAATTTCTACACTTCATGGTTGACTTTTAATAACAGCCAAAAATTGTACAGATAATTCTCGGACACCCGGTATTTCTGTCAATTGGTTGGTGTTCATGGAGTCGATAACTGTGAAGTTTTAAAGGATTATTCTGTAAGTACGAATGGTCTCTAATGGAAGATTTTTATGGTTTGTGTACAGGGAATGATGTTCTTGTTGAAATGCCAAGGTGTTCGTTTATTCTTAGTTGATATTGGCGGCTAGTGCTACCAATATAATTCGCTTGGCAGCGAATACAATTAAAAGAGTATAGGTATGATTTTATACTGTGATTATTTGTGAATATGAAACGAAAATATATTTGTGGGTATAATTTTGTTAATAGTTTCCAGGTGTAGTTTATTAATCTCTTCAGCTTTTTTTTCGTCCTTATTTTCTGCCTTATTTGTAATGAGTAGATCATGGTGAAAATCTTCATATACTTTCAATACTTCGCTAGTTTCTTCTACAATTTTTCCTTCTCTATTTTTTATAGCTCCTCGTTCCACCTTTGTATTTCTGTCCATATCCTTTATAAATTTCTAAAATGCTCCATTATCCAGTCCTCCTCTCCCTTTTAACCGTTCCATTGTCTTAATTATTTTCTTTTCATTTTTATTTTTTCCTCCTCTATCATCCATACCTCTATGGATCATTAAAATGAAATATGTATCAGATGCAGCAAGTGTTAAAAGTGTAGAGAATTCTTCTTCAGTTAAGTTAAAGAAATTAGATTCTTCATTTTGGCATAGTTCATTTGCCCAAATGTTGGTGGCTTCATTGATGGATATGTTGGTATAAAGTCGTCATTCCGCATCAAAACTATTCATGACAAAATTGACGATTTTTAAAGTTGATTGTTCATTTCTTGATAATTTAGATATAGGCCTATGTGGGATTATGAATTTAGCAATTTATATTTATTTATAGTGTATGCTGAAAAAAGACTGGTCTAACTGAAATATTTGTTTTATTTTGTTTTATGTGTTTTTGGAAGGCCATAAAGAATTATGGGTACAGATTCCAAAGAAGAGTGGATGGACGCATAAATTCCCTTTTTTACTTTATTTTGTTGAAGCAGATTTTTGAGAAAGCGATTTAGTTTATCTTCGAGTCTGAGAGAGATTGTTAGAGGATCTTCGTTTATCTTCTTGAATTTTGTATGGTCAGAAAGAATTGTATTTACTTTACTAATGTAATTCATTTTGTTCGTGATGTTTGTCCATGCCATTTCCTTTGTCAGGTTTTGTAATTACGATTGACTTATCTTTTGATATTTCTTTTAGTTACTTCATATATTTTTATTTATAATACAAGCCGCGCCTTCGGCTCCCTACCCTACGGGTAGGGTTTGTGATCACTTCGTGATCTTTAACGCCGCTCATCTTGATAGCTCTGACCCTAACGGACTAACGGGCGACTGAGAGAGAGACATTAGCTCCACCCACTTTACGCGAGTCAGCCAATCATAACAGGCGCCTGAGCGAAAGAGATATTTGTTACTCTGTTCAACTCCACTCAAAGTTTTTTATTTATTGATAGATAAATAGGATAGGATTTAAAATTATAAAAGTATTTATTTGCAATGTCTGAGATTTGTATTTTTAAGAGTGGAAGTTTAGAATTATCAAGAATTAATATTCAGAATGACGGTGTCAAGGTTGGTTGGTTGTAGATCTGAGTCGAGTCCTTGTTTTGTTAATTTTCTTTTATGAGAGTTATTTTTACTTGTTTTATTTGTTATCTGTTTTTTTTCTTTGTAGTAGATTCCTTATTCAAGAAAGATGTGTTGAAAAAGGTTGTAAAGGTTTGAATCATAAAGCCTTTTGTCGTAAAGCTTGAACGTGCAGAATTTTGGTATGAAATTATAAGCTTTACATTTATTGAGAAACTTTTTGTCGCATTCTGACTTCATTCATCTTTTGTGGACCTTTACAGTTTTCCTGATTTTTTTTTTTTAAGTTTCTCTATCGTATCTTCTAGTAATAATTTTGTTTTAAATTTTGTTCGTAGAGAATCTCAATTTTTTTAATGATAAGTAGGAGAATTAAAGCTTATAACATATTTCAATAATTTACTGCGGAATGATAGCTCTTATTTAGTTTTTAGCATTCACTTACTTGACAAGATTTTCTTTGTTAAAGGGTAGTGGACATATGGTCACTTAAATCAGCAAAGACAGAGTTACACTGAAAACGTATATTCGCTTTGGTGGTATCTCTCTGGCAAGTTTTTTCTATAGTCTCGTCCCTAATTGGACATTAAAAACATTACACTTGTCCAAATATAAACACCCTACCGACCCTATTGCATAGATATGGTATACCATATTTATACAATAATACCCATTAATGGATCTATAAAGATCAATAAATCATGCATTCAATGCATGATCTTTAAAAGATCAGCATTTATCTTTAGAGAAAGAAAACTCTATAACTCTTTAACTATGTTAAAAATGCTAAGCAAGCAGCTGAAAATG
>JAJOZX010004945.1:135000-195000 GCA_023014485.1 Bathynomus jamesi | reverse complement strand
ATAATATTTAATATAATATAACACAAACACCATAGTTATAATGAACACCATAGTTATAATATAATATAACACAAACCGTATTCAACCTACTGTCCACCTACTTTTGGTTCACCGTATATATATAATAATATATATATATATATATATATATTATATATATATAATATATATATATATACCTTTACTTTCAACCTTTCAGATGTTCCGTGTGATGATTCCTCATTTCACGGAGGTCAGGCTTGTTGCTCCTCCTTTTGAGTTGGGCTGGTGAAGTAAAGTAAAGATTTGGTTTCTTGCGCTCTCCACTTCACATAGATGAGTACTCCTGGCTCATTTGGAATTTTTCTAGCCCGTCTAGTAGTCTTCTTTTGAAGATCTCCAATGCTACACCATTCGTGTTCCTTAGTTCTTCGGGCAGCTGGTTGAAGTCTTGGTCATTTCACAACAAAACTATTTTCCGTCAGGGTTGAGGATGTTCCCTGTCTAACCTTTAATTTGGGAACACGACACATTCATCTTTTCCTACTTTCCACTGTTGTTTGAGTGGTTGTAGGGTTTAAATTAAGATTAGGGGCTAGTTCCTCCATTATTTTCGAAGTATAAATAATGGTGTACCTCTCTTCTTCTTTTCAGCGAATATAAATTTAATTCACGTAAATTTTACCAGTAACTTAGTTCTTTGCATCCATTGATCTTGGCTGTGAAGCTTCTCTGAATCCCTTCTGGTTGACTAATGTCTTCGTTTTTACATGGGGGATGTTAAAGCCAAGCAATACTACAACTTGGGTATGATCAGTGTTTTCAATAGAAGAATCATTATATTCTTATCCCTTCTTTTAAAGGTTCTCAGTATCTGTCCAGTTATTCTTTTTGTTCTGTTTACTGCTATCTTATTTTGTATTTCAAATTTTGTATCATCAGTCATTACAACTCCTAAATCTTTTGCTTTAGAGTTTCTCTGAATTTACTGTCCATTTGAGGTATCGTTCATGGATTTTAGGTCCTCTCTTTCCTTGCCCGTTGCTTTTATATATAGAAAAGTAGGAAAAAGTCTAATGGAACATAGAGTATTTAGAGTTCATTCACACCATACGTACATTTATCTCGTGTACTCATTCAGCTACAGTATTATTATTATTATTATTATTATTATTATTATCGACGATTCTGAACATAGTTTCCATCTATCTACATTTCTTATCTTTCCTTTTATCTTGCCAAAATCGCTCCTTTTGTCGGCGGTTAGAGAAATGAATACTCTGACCTCAGCTGAAAGGTTCGGTTTTCATGTCAAATTGAAAGGTGTTCCTGCGAATGATTTAAAATATTTTCTTTGGCAAGATACTCTCTTTGTTAAAAGGAGAAGTGCTTTTACAAAGTTTCTGGGATGGCTTTGAAGTTTATGATGATTTAATATTTAAATTAAATTTGTAAGGGAGTAGCTTTTACGCCTATCTGGACTTCCACAGACCAATTAAATCTTTCTCTAGCCTTCTTCCTCAGCAAATTCCATTTACAGCGAAAAGCAAACGTTCGAGTCTCTTTCATTTAATACTGTGGGTTTCTTTATTATAATGTATGAATCCTTCACAGGTTTCTCTCATTCTCAGAATATCCATCTTATGATCGTTAGACTGAATCACACACTTAAATACGTTGTAGATGCATGGGAAGATTTTCACCTTTTTCAGATAAAATAAAAAGTATGAAATGTCGTTCATAAATTTGTTGAACGAACAGGTAAAGAGAACATCTTTTAGGCGGTCGTTCCAGTCGTGAACATCTTTTTTAATGGTGGTATATACGACAACTTTGATAGGTCAATGATACGGTTCACTGTTTTATGGAGGAAAATAACTGAGATATTATATGTAATTTACGCTGAAGTCGAGTGCATACATCTTGGGAAAAGATATATGGCAGTAAACTGTGTGCCTCGGTGCATAAAAAAAAAAAAAAAAATCTAGTGAATTTAGCCGCAGATTTCTCTTTATGTCAGTTAGCTGAAAAAAATGATGATGGAGAATGAATCAGAAATTAACCTAATTTGCTGTTCTTATCTTAAAAAAAAAGTTTATTCTTGGATCAATAACGCACACTTACTGCATCTAAGATTTCACCTTGGATCTGCAGCTGAACGTAAGAAGCTCGATGTAGCTGGAGCTTTCATGCTTGGAGAATGTTAAAGGTTTAGGCTACTACAATGAAATGGGCTTTTAGTTTTACGAAAAGAGAACGAAAAATACTTTATTGTAAAATATCGTCTTCTTAATGAGAAATCTGAGAGGATTTCTAGTTGGCTTATCTGTTTTACGTCTTTTGTCCAAATGAGACGGGTAGTAACACCACCAACCGGTTAAGATAAGTGTCCTTTAAAGAAAGAACTTGGTGAGCCGAATACAGTAGGTGCAGTAGTCTCATCACTACACCCTTCTTCCCATTTCTCAGACTGGCTTAGACAGTCGGTTATTGGGTTCTCTTAGAGAGTTTCTGAATATGACAACGGTCGATGGTCGATGTGACCAAGAAAGACAGTGAAGAAGAGAAACTTGAACAGACGAAGAGATAGGAAAGAAGTAGAAAAAGGGTGGAATAGAAACGAAAGTGTGAGTAGAAGAAGACAGGCGCCCGGGCTCAACCAGGCATGCGCCGGCTTGTTTTTGTTTTTTTCTGTTTAAGGTGCTTTCAACCCTGCTGGATTATTGACACCATTTTTTTTTTTTTTGTAGAGAAAGGTGGTGAAAGAAGTAGTAGAAGCCGGCGTTAAGAGCCTAGTTTACAAAGGAAATTAATGTACCTCAATATTTCCATGATATACGAGTATTTTCTAATAATTATACAAATATATATATAAAAATATTAACAATATGTAAATATATTACATTTGCTCATTAATTTTTTTTTACATTACATATATTGTAAGGGTAACTAAATTACTATAGCTGTTTGTTAAGCACCGCCAATCCTTTTATAATTTATTAAAGCCTAAAGTAAAGCCTAAAGCTTAAGGGCTAAATTAAGTAAAATAAATAGCCAGCTTCACAATTATTTATGTCATTTTAAATTGTAAAACCAATGTATTTATTATATTATTAATAAAGGTTATTCAATTCAATTCAATTAAAAAATCTTATACTATTTGTACACATAGTCTTTGTTTCATTGGAGTTAGTATTTTCCTTTACAGTAATAATTTAGATTTTTATTATGGATTAGACTCCAAGTTAATTAATAATATTAATTAATGAATAAGCAACATTCTGAGGATTCACTAGATAAATTAGTCATTTTTATGAAACATTTCTATAGCGGATTTTACAATAAATAGTTTATTCACGTTTTCTTTAATTCAATGACAATTTTAACATAAACTTATTTATTTTTTGTTTTGTACAACAATATGAAGAAAAATAGAATTCTACGACACAGTATTTCAAACAAAATACTCAGAAATGTATTTATATACACAAATGAATTAAGTGTGGTTTACAATTTTACACAATTTAGTGTAATATATATATATATAATATATATATATATATATATATATATATATATATCACTTCATTTGGTATTCTTTAAGGGAAACTAAACTAAGTTTGAGCATTAATAATTTGATCTTCTGAAGTCAATATCGGTCAACTTCTTCTGCGGAAACCATAACTTTATTTTTCCTGGGGCTTCTACGAAGTTTTCAGAATATAAATAGCAATATGTATACATACAATCCCTTCTAGCCTAACTTCTGTGCTGGAAAAAACTGATATTTGTTTATACGCGCAAAGGGTCAATTTAAAATTTGAATATTTAAATCAATATTGCTTCGAATTTAAATAATTTAAAGCAATATTGGGTAAAGTTTCTGAGAATATTATATAGCTAGTCCTAATAGACAGTCTGAGCTGAATTAATATGCTCTTCTGAGACTGTAATACCAGTTAACTTCTCCCCCATACTATTAATTTTTGTCTGTGTGTTATTGGGAGTAACTGTTATGTGTAACATGAACAATTCTTTGTATATATTATATATACAGTATATAGTGTGCGTGTGTGTGTGTGTGTGTGTGTGTGTGTGTGTGTTTGTTGCCATAAACATGTAAAGGTTAATGATACCGCAAGCAAATTTTTTTTCTCTCATTTCAGTCTGACACCCAAATTTTTGGTGTTAGGAAAAAGTATATTATCTAAGATGATTATGACATGAGATTTTACGACAAATGGTAATTTTCACTGATATTTTAACTAGTAAAATACAAACTCTGTCTTTTAAAATCTTAATTCAGACGTTGAACTTTTAATAGAATTTATGTTTTTACTTGGATTTTAGAAATGATTTCCGAAAACGCTGTCGTAAAAGTAAATGGAGTTTCATTTCATATTTACGCTTGGATACATAATTTTATTGCTTCAGAATTACCATGGAAACGTATCACAACAAATTTGTGAGGTAATTCCAACTACTGTAAAGTAATTATTATATGTTACTTGACTCAAACAAGTTCACTAAACGAGTTTCGTTATTTCCAAATCCGATGTGCACTCTTAACCGTGTTGTAAATTTTGCTTTTTGTCCAGATTCGTCCAAAACTATTTTATGTTAAGAACATCGAAGATAAACCGTTTTCCAAACTGAGACATAGAGTTTATCCCAACTATTACAACAAAATGGCTGTCCTCTCCAGTAGAACCGCATGTGATAATATTTTGGGGTTGTATAACCAGCCTCCTTCGTAACAGCAAAAGTCATGTGACTGAAGAGACCTACAGCTTTACGTAGGATCCGAACCACTGGTCCATACATCTTGTGAAATTCAAAGGACAGTCACCCTTCCAACGACTACCCAGACCTAATGTCGTTTAACTTCGCTAATCTACAGGAAGCGGAGTCGCGATATGACCACGACGTAGCCCAAAAAAATAACTTATGTGAAGAGTCTTCCAGGGATAAAATGAGTACAAAAGATAAATATTGTTTTAGTTTTAATTTATCCCTTTAAGGACTGAAGGTACAAATTGCTAACGTTTCAAATACAAGCATTCATAACTTAACCCTACAAAAAATTCAGGGCTTAAAGGGTTAACTAAACACGGCAATGGAGCGCATTAATGTACTTTGATAGTTTTTCCAAAGTAAATATAAAGTTCACAAAGAACAAACTCGTAGAACATAATCATTATAAATATAAAGCGAGGAAATATTGAAAGCTAAATACGTCACAGGGAAAAAGATTTAATATAACTGATGTAAAATTAAATTTACCTGCCAATATCACATACCATAGAATGAATCTGTGTTTCATATCTTCACCAAAATAAAAAAAACCAATAGTTATGTATAATAACAGTGACGTATTTTTCATTCACGTATACTTCAAAGTAAAGAAACACCTCTGACCACCGCCAACATGCTTTCCTACACACACACACACACACACACAATTAACGGCCTGGGTAAGCTATTGATCTGACGGTCCTGAGTTCGAGTCTCTGCTTGGTCTTCAGGTTTCATGAAAATGAAAATGAAAAGGTTTATTGGCAGACTATAGTCCATATGACAAATATTATTAATACAATGACAGTTCATATACTAAGGATAGAAATATATACAATTGATTAGACATAATACTGTAATGTCGAAGTTAAGTGGAGCTACAGACAGACGTTTTCGTACCAAGAAGTCCATAGCTTAGAGGATAAATGGCAGGACTCATGGATAGCTTGGATGATTGGGTTGGTTGATTTTTTAATTCTTTGTATTAGACTGTATTGAGCACGTCTTGTTACCTCCGGGAAGATCGGGACATTGCGGGTAGCAAACATTTGGGAAACTGAGCATCTCGGGTGTAATTTAAGTAAGAGTCTAAAAGACCTGTTGTACAGCAAATTTAGGGTTCTGCCAGAACCTTTTTTATAATTCCCCCAGGGTTGCTGTCTCTGTATATTACTGCAGAAAGTACGAAAGAGAGTGTCTTTAGCTTCACTTGTACAGAATCGAAAGTTCCTTATGGTCATATTCGCTTCAGCACACAGGCTTCGAGATTGTTTTCTTATATCCGAGTCATCACTCAAGGAACTGGTAATAGTTTGACCCAAATACTTAAACTCTTGTACTTCCTCAATTACCTCACCATTCATTTTAAATCTTATATCAGCCTGCTGATTTCAGCTTTTAGGATGAAATTGCATAACCTTAGTTTTTGTAACATTAAAAAGAATATCATGTTTCTGCGAATACTCTTCGCAAACTTTTAGTAGCCGATCCAGACCTTTAACAGAGGGAATTATTAACACCATATCATCGGCATAAACTAAGTTATTTATCCTTCTGTTATCTATACAACATCCCACTGTTGCCTCGTTAAGTGAAGCAATTAATCCGTCAATATACACATTAAACAGCATAGGGGAGAGCAAGGAGCCTTGTCTCACCCCGCAAGAGGAGTCAAAAACTCGGATAGTACATTACCCCACCTAACAGTGAAAGATTGGTGGGAATACCAAAATTTCAATAAATTTAATATTTACATGGGAACCTTCCTGTCTTCTAGTTTTGCAAATAAAATATTGTGGTTCACCCTATCATATGCCTTACTTATATCTAGGAAACAGCTATAAATAGTTGAATTACTGTCAATGTATTTAGATATTGTTTCTTACGTACATAGATACACAGGTCAGTTGATGATAAAGGTGCGATTCTGGGTTGGCCTTGGTGGGGTAGTGGTTTGGTACCCACATAAGGATGTTAGTCCTCTCCATTATAAGAGCTTAGATATTACGAGGAAGCCTATCCCCCCCCCCCGCCCTCCACCAAATATATATACTGTATATATATATATATAGATATATATATATATATATATATATATATAATATACTGTATATATATATATGAAACTTATTTCACGAAAGTAACACGTGAAAAATATTATGATGAATAAAACGACGAAGGAAAGGAAACACAGAATGGTACTCAAGCGCTTTCGTCTAATGACATCATCAGGAACACTCGAAAGCGCTGAGCACCATTCTGTGTTTCCTTTCCTTCGTGGTTTTTATTCATCATATATATATATATAATATATATATATATATATATATATACATATATATATATTGGAGAGAGAGAGAGAGAGAGAGAGAGAAGAGAGAGAGAGAGAGAGAGATTATTAAAAATTCCTTTTGTATATCAATATCTTAATAAAAATAAAAACGAAGACACTTCTGCATTTGATTTTCTCAATTACGTATGAAATTACATTTGTATAAAATAAAGTAAAACCCACAGTTTCAGAGCAAAAACTTAATTAAAATTTATAATATTGAGCTTTGTTCTCTCATTGTGGGTTTTATTCTTTTATATTTTGTTTATTATTAGTAATATATATATATATATATATATATATATAATCAAAGCTATTGGCTTCTCCTTAGGGAAACGGAGCTTACAGATGAAAAGAAGGACCAACACAACAGCAAACATTTTCGTTTATTTTTTGTACTTCAGACGTTTCGACAAATCTTTTGTCATCATCAGTGAATTAAGTCTTAAAACCTTAAAACAAAAATAAAAATAATGAAAATTACATCAATACAAAATTAAAATCGTCCAATAACCTCACAGAACTCCGAATTTTCTAATCTTTGTACATCTATAGAAACAAACCTTCCATTAACAATAATAGTTCATCTTACAAATTACAGCTCTTTTAACTAACCAACCGATTTTCATAGACATATCATACCTTCTAATTTATTGACCATACAGTTTTCTCTTAGTTTTTGCCAAGTATAGAGGTTGATGTAAACATTGTGTATTTACCAGTTGAGGTAATTTAATTTAATTTAATTTTAATGATTTTAATTTTGTATTGATGTAATTTTCATTATTTTTATTTCTGTTTTAAGGTTTTAAGACTTAATTCACTGATGATGACAAAAGATTTGTCGAAACGTCTGAAGTACAAAAAATAAACGAAAATGTTTGCCGTTGTTATAATGTTATAATGTTATAATGTTTCAGACCAACAAAGACCCTAGGATCCACTCATGGCTGGTCTACCTAACTGTGTTCGTAATCGTGTATTGTGTATGTCCTCCGTGGTGGCGGAGGGGACCTACAATTTTACGTGGGTTCCGAACCACAAGAACATAAGAAATTTATGTAAAAACTGCCGGTAAATTGGCAACAACCAATTTTTACGAAACTAAATATTTATCAATTTAAAACTAATTAATTATCGATTTAAAACTAAAGATAGAATCTCTCGATCCAAAGGATCAAGTCATAACAGAATACTATCCACAAATATGTACAATCTATATCTATTTATAACGGACATGCAAATATATCAGATCCAAAGAAACTAGTCAATTTCATTACGGTATCCATCAAGTCACGGTCCATATCGATTGCGGACCAAGTCAAAATTTACAACCATATACGTTACACTTAGGAGGAAAAGTGTAGGTGTGGCTGTAAAGACTGTACAGTAATGTAGAAATGTGTGTGCACCCACTTTGGGTCTCCCATTTAAAGGTGTTTGTGGGGCAAGTGAAGATCATGAGTTTTTCAATACCTCACATACTATGGGGGGCACCGCTCGGCAGAGGAATCTCTTTAAAGGGTGTGTAAGGACAGAGAGTATCCCCTAACCCAAGACGCTGCCTCCCTATATCCCACAACACTTGTGATGAGCTGTGGGATCTATCCCCACAAAGCCTTAATTTTACTACCTTAAACTATACCTTTCTATCAACATATGCGTCTAATCGATTTTTAAACATGTTTATAGACGTGCTACTAATTACTTCTACCGGCAAACTATTCCAGCTATTTACTATTCTATGCGTAAAAAGTTTTTCGCAACTGCTGTCTCGAACCTTCTACTTGTTAACTTACACCCGTTATTTCTAGTCCTATTATATTGAGATATTTCGAAAAAGCTATCTCTATCTACGTTATCGAACCCATTCATAATTTTGAAACCTGGATTAGATCACCCCTTAACCTCCTAGTCTCGAGTGTTGTCAATTTTAAACTCCTTAAGCCTATCCTCGTACGACTTTGACCTAAGCGCCGGAATCATCTTAGTTGCCCGTCTTTGAACTCTCTCGATTTTGTCTATATCTTGCGCATATATGGATTCCAAAATTGGACCGCGTACTCCAAATGGGGTCTAAACTAATGATTTATAAAGTGGAACTATAATATCGCGCGATTTGTACTCAAAATTTCGAGCTATAAAACCTAACACTTTGTTCGCCTTATTGACCGCTGCTGTACTTTGTTTCACTACTTTTAAATCACCAGTGACTATAACTCCGAAATCTTTTTCCTGCTCTACGCTTGTTAAATCTTTCCTGACATACTATACGCAAAATTACAGTTACGCGAACCTATGTGCAAAATTTTGCACTTATCAACATTAAATCTCATTTGCCATGTGACTGACCAATCAACGATTTTATTCAGATCTTCCTGAATTTTACCTCTATCTTCGTCATTAATCGCCCTACCACCAGCTTCGTGTCATCCGCAAACTTTGAAACTGTACTGACTAGGCCGACATCTAAGTCGTTAATATATAAGAAAAAGCAAGGGGCCCAATACAGAACCCTGAGGAACGCCACTCGCTACATTAGCCCAACACGACTCCGCTCCATCAACGACCACCTCTGTTTCCTGCCTCGCAACCACTCTTCTAACCAATTATTCTTTTCTTCTATATATATATTATATATATATCTATGCCGGGTTGCTCAGAAAAAAAGTAAGCTATTGCTTTTATCAACTATTATCTAATATACTATTTCAGAAATGAAGCCTTATATATATAGATATATATATTATAATAGTAACAGTTTTTTTGCGCACACCTACAGGTCGCTATAATTGGGTGTAGAACAATGCGGTTTTCACCATTCGATGCGTCTTTTTATTGTGCAGTGCCCATGCTAAAAAAAATTCCCTAACATAAATCCTGCCCCCCCTTTTAGGGGTACAGTTCTTCCATTTCTTCATTTTTAATCATAATTTTGGCACAAAATGGGGGAGGGGTGGGGTAATGGGGGGGGGTGGGGTTAATGGGGAAACTCAGAAAAATAGATGCGATATATATATATGTAACCAAAAAAAAATTTAAGTAAATATTTACTATTGTCAAGATTTGCTTGCTTTTATAACGATTTAAATAAATAATTTGCTTTTATATGTAGCACTTCTATATGTTTTTATAATACAGGGTGTCCCAGAATTAACTATTCATTTCAATGAAATCGGACAAATTTTTTAAAAACACACTTTTATTTATGTTTATCATGTTATTATGTGTTAAAAATGTATAAATTTCTAAATTTGTTTCATAATTTTATTTTCATAATTTTTTCATTATCTGGTCCAATGAAAGACCGTCTGAAGTCATAGAATGGCAAAGAGACTCTCCAAAAGTTAACGTGTGGCTTGGAATGACCAAATCCAAAATTTATGGCCCATTCTTCTTTGCAAAGAAATCCAGGGGTGTCAAATCCGGAGAACGCGGAGGCCAAGGTCGAGGTCCTCCACGTCCAATCCACCGATTCGAAGGCGTCTTTTGAGGTATTCTCGAACAATTAGAGCATAATGACATGGTGCTCCATCTTGTTGAAACACAACATTATCAAGAATGCCATCATCAAGAAGCTGTGGTTCGAGAAACTGCTGAAGCATATCAAGGTAGACGGTACCTGTTACAGTTGCTTCCGCAAAGAAGAATAGGCCATAAATTTTGGATTTGGTCATTCCAAGCCACAAGTTAACTTTTGGAGAGTCTCTTTGCCATTCTATGACTTCAGACGGTCTTTCATTGGACCAGATAATGAAAAAATTATGAAAATAAAATTATGAAAAAAATTTAGAAATTTATACATTTTTAACACATATTAAACATGATAAACATAGGGTAAATAAAAGTGCGTTTTTAAAAAATTTGTCCGATTTTATTGAAATAGATAGTTAATTCTGGGACACCCTGTATTTGTATTTAATATACTCTATTTATCTTTGTTGCAGATTTTTCAAAAATAAAACTGAAATAAAATCTTAAAAGCTTACTTTTTCTGGGCAACCCGGTGTGTGTGTGTGTGTATATATATATAAGGAAATTATTGTTAGAGGAATCCAAACCAACTTCAGAAGTTCTGCAAAAAATGTTTCTACACCGTAAATTTGGTCCTTTTGGGACTAATTTAAGTAAGACATGTATTAATTTTGTCTAATTGTATTCTTGGCATCTGAAATACATCTTTTATTCTATGAACATACATATATGGATCTGCTGTTTATTGAGAAACTATATATCTATATATCTACTGTATATATGTATGTAAATAAGTTAATGGTTGTACATTTGGTGCAAAGAGTACATTTAGACAAAATTAGTACATGTATTTCTTAATGTACTCCTGAAAGATCCATTGTGTGCAGATATGTCCAACCTGGATTAAAATGATACTAAAATATTCGTCCACTAATTATAAATCCCCTGCCATATATGTACACGGTAGTACTTAATTTAGTCCCACTTAGTCCCATATCATATATGTATGCAGTAGTACTTAATTTAGTCCCCTTAGTCCCATATCATATATGTATGTAGTAGTACTTAATTTAGTCCCACTTAGTTCCATATCATATATGTATGCAGTAGTAAGTACTTCATTTAGCCCCACTTAGTTCCATACCATATATGTATACGGTAGCACTTAATTTAGTTCCACTTAGTTCCATGCCACATATGAATGCAGTAGTACTCCTTTTAGTCCCACTTAGTCCCATACCATATACTCGTATGTATGCAGTAATACTTTATTTAGTTCCATACCATATATGTATGCAATAGTACTTTATTTAGCCATATACTGTATGTATGAAATAGTACTATACTTAGTCCCATACCATGTACTGTATACACACACACACAATAGTACTTCATTTAGTCACTGAAGTTTTATCGGAACACCGCTTCCCGTTACATCATAGAGATTATGTAGTTGAATGGGTGACGATCTTCCGCATTCATATGGTGTAACGACCAGTGCTTCGAATTCCACTCGGGATAAAGCTGTAAGTCCCCTCCGTCACATGACCATTGCCGTGACGATGGAAGTTAAACATCCCAAAAGAGTGTTAATCCAATAAATTGGAGAACACCAGCATTAAATCGGTCACTTTTGAACAATCAGAGTTTGTTGAACGAGGTCGAAAAACACCTGGAGGAGTGTTGTCTGATCAACTTAACCCTTTGTCGGGCAGTGTGACTTTACTGATTTTGTTCTGGCTAACGTCAAACGATTTTATTCAGTTTCGGAAAGACCTCTGTGCAGTAAAAGGTTAAGAGACGCTTGCTTAATCCTTTACTGCACAGAGGGTTAATGTGTACTTTTAAAATGTCACTAATTTTAATTGTATTTTTCAACGATATCAAGTGACCTCAGACCCCATTATGTATAGTACTTACTGTACTACTCCTTCGTTATTTTTTATATGGAAGCTATAGGAGTACCTATATAATATGTACATTGTACAATAATAAAGGATAATAAAGTATTTCTATTTTTCAGGATTGTTTCGGGTGCTTAAAAATAATTTCTAAATTATATTTTCATTTCTAGCAAATTTCTGTTCAAAATTTTTGCTCCAATAAATCGAAAAATCCAATAATTCGGATATTTCCTTTAATTAGACCAACTTATTGAAGTAATAGCCTATATATATATATATATATATATATATATATATATATATATGACACCATTACACCACGGGCCTCACTCAATCAAATGTCGATTGGGTGGTTACCTCATTTTTTCATTTGTTTCGTTCTTTCGCTCTCGTCTTGCGCGGAATATTCTCCTATACAAAGCGTTGATATATATATATATATATATATATATATATATATATATACACACACACACACACACACACACACACACACACACACACACGAGGTCCGGTCAATAAATTCGCGGAATTATTGACTAAAACTTGTATGTTACTAGGTAATGAGTTTGAAATTAACTTGTTTATAACCGAAAAGCAAATATAATAACTATCAAAGTTCAGGAAATACATTTCACTTTGCGTGTGAAATATATTTTAATATTTCTTTTTAACGTTTGTTGCCTTTTTAAAATTGAATAGACTTGAAATGAGAGAATGGAGATTAGCTTTCGTTATGGAAAAATGGCTGTTATTGAGTCGTAAATCAAGACTTTAATAAAAAGGTTTCTAGCTTTAGATGTTGTATGTACAAATATGCTGAGGGTATTTCTATACAAAAATTTTAATGTTGGATTACTTGTAGTGATGTAATATTAATAATGAGAGGTTTACTTGACATCTATAATTACATTTCATAACAGTGTAATAATAATTTCGAGAAGAAAATTGAGAAATCGTATTTCATAGATAATCGAGGCAAAAGATTTTGTATTTCTCAGGACGATGGAAAATTGACCTTAACACAAAAACGGTTGTCGATAACCCTATTCTCGCAAATTGAGAATGACCTGCCTTCACCACGGGGGAACCTTTCTTTCGCCGCATTCGCTTCCTTCAGCGTTTGCGGTTTTTCATCCTCGGAAAAGTTTCATTTTCATCAGAGGAAGGTCAAAATGCTGCTAAGGACAAAAACGAAATTTTTTTATATTAGCTACTTTCATAAATATTTTTGTCCTGTAGTTGTGGACAGTTTTTCCTTTAGAACATATATATATATATATATATATATGTATTTATGGAGAGAGAGAGAGAGAGAGAAGAGAGAGAGAGAGAGAGAGAGAGAGAGAGAGAGAGAGCTGAAGAACTTTATTGGCAAAAGATAAAAAATAACTTTCGTAGTACAACCGATAATGATAAAAAACTATAAACAAAAGTAGGACCATAAAGTAAATTAAAGTAAAAATAATAAAATAAGTAAAAATAAACGTAATAACGTAAACTAAAATACAAAAAGAAGGTTCAAAATAAAAATACAAATAATAAAAATGCTGATAACAATGTTAAGTTACAGAAAAACATTTTCATATCATGAAGCCCATATTTTAGAAGACACAAAGCCAGACTGATGAATAGCTTGGCAATTGTTTGGAAATCTTTGCATTAAACTGTACTGAGCACGTCTTGTTACCTCGAGAGGCTCAAGACATTGCGGTTAGCAAATATTTGTGAAGCTGAGCTTCTTGGAGTTAATTTATACAACAGTTTAAAGTATCTTTTATCATAAAAAGCAGATTTAGAGTTCTACAGAGTCTTTTTTTTTGTAATTAGCCCATAGTGGCTGCGCACAGATATTAGTGCAGAAAGTACGAAAAAGAGTGTTTTTAGCTTCGTTTGTACAGAATCTCAAGTTAGTTATAACCAGAAGTGATACTTTCTCTAGCACAGAAATTTCGCTAGTGTTTTTTCATATCTGAGTCGTCACTCAAGGGGAGCCGATAATTTGACCCAGAAATTTAAATTCTTGTACTTTCTTTATACTGGGTCACCTTTCATTTTGAACATAATATTGGCTGAGTAATTTGAGCTTTCAGAATGGAATTACATAATCTTAGTTTTAGTAACATTAAAATTAATTCGTGGCTCTGCGAATATAATATGATCTAGACCTTTAAATGAAAGGTTTATTAATACCATATCATCGGCATAAACTAAGTTATTTATCTTCATATTATCTATAAAACACCTTATTCTTGCCTCATTAAGAAAAATAATTAAGCCATCAATATACACATTAAACAGTAGAGAAGAGAGCAAGGAGCCTTGTCTAACTCCGCATGAAGAAACAAAACACTGGGACAGTACATTGCTTCATCTAACCGTAAAAGTTTGGTGAATGTGCCAAAATTTCAAATTTTTTAATACATGCGAGGGAACATTCCTATCTTAAAATATTAAACGCAGAGACCCTAAAAAATTCAGACATAATGATAACATATGGATTCTGTCCAGCCATTACGCGAGCAACACTCGTTACAGCACCTATAAAACACTCGACTTTAATAGATCATATATTGTGTAAAGGTTTTCTGACCCACGTAGCCGGTATACTTTTGTTGGGGACCCCTGACCATTTCGGCTGTTTCTTGGTGTTAAATGAGAGACATAAAATTCCGGAGAGACAGATCGCGCAAAAATAAAAGTCAAAATAAATGAAAATTTAGAAGGTCTGAAGCATAAATTGGACTCAATAAATTATAGGTCAGAAGTCTTCGAAGGGGCAAATGACATAAATGAAAAGTTTATTAAGTTCTCAGACATACTAAATGAGACATTCAACTAACTCTGTCTTGTATCTACAATACACACGACTCATAAAAGAAAAAATAAACCATGATTACACAAACCTCTCCTATAAGCCATCCGGCAAAAATTTTAAGCTATAAAAACGTTAGAAAAGGTGCAATGCCTCAAGATATAATACGTACATACATACATATATATATATATATTAATATAAATTATATATATATATATATATATATATATATAAATTATTTATATATATATATATAATACACCGGGTGGACGAAAAAACCTGGACACTTTTGTTTTTCCCACAAGTTTCAAACTAGTCAAGCTAATACACACAAATTAGTACAAGATGTAGCCAATAGTATAGTTACCATGTGCTAAAAATTTCAATGGAACTCATATAAAACTTATCCTATTGAAATCGATGTTGTATTGGCCCCTCCCCCCATTTTCTTGAATTACGGCCAGTACTCTCCGTTTCCACTGATCTATGGATGACTTGATTTTGTCTTGGGACACCATAGGCCAAACAACTTCAATTTCTTGTCTAAGTGCTTCCAGGTTTGAAAATGGTTCCCTGCGACTATGGTACACCAATGACTTCAGCTCATTCCACACGAAGTAATTTGGTGGCCATTCTTCACTTTTTATGAATTCAGGAATGTTCGCCATCAAAAATTCTTGGGTTGCCTTGGCTGAATGAGATGGTGCATTGTCTTGGACAAAAATAAAATCTTCGTTCGGGTACAAGTCTTGGCATTCTGGTAAAAGTTCTCCGAGGTGTTCAACGTAATTTTGCGAGTTCATTTTTGTTTTCTGTGGATCAGTAAAGAATAATTTGGTTTGTCCATTGTAAGAAACACCACAAGATACCATTAATTTCTTAGAAAATCGTGAAATTGGATGATAAAGACGGTCTGGCAGGATTTCCGATTTTGAAGTTAATGCATTGACTCGGTTGTTTTGTCGATTTGTTGATACAGTTAATGTAAAGTCGGACTCATCTTGAAAAAATGCGTTTAATAACTGCTAAATTAAATTTCCTGTACAAAGAATTACACCTTTCTAACCGTTTTCCTATGGCTTCTTTTGTTATTCTGGGGGCACTCAATCTTTTAAAAGATCTGATTCTTTTACTTTTCATTATGTTTTGGACACTATTACGCGAAATATTTAAATTATTCGCCATTTTTCTCTGCAAAAGATGAGTACCAGGATTATTTTCCTGTGACAACGCATGCTCTTCAACGTACCTTTCGTTTTCTCGAGTCCGAGCAGTACGCGGAAGACCGCTGCCATGTTTTCTGTCAGTTGACCCTGATTGTCTAATTTTATTTATTACATATTGTACTGTACTTCTTTTCCAATTTTTTCCTGGAAATTCCCTAATTATTTTTCTAGCACTCCATCCCTTATCAGCAAAACTCACCTTTATAAGAGCTAAGTCTTCTTTACTTAAAACCATTATGATAGAATTTTAATTAACACCACAAGGAAAAAAAATAAGAAAAACCATTCCATCAGCCAACACTTCTTAAAGAAATCTGACACTGCTAGCTTACCAATTCGCCATGTGGCCACTTATCATTGTCTTAGGTGCGCATGCGCAAACTGCTTGTTTTGTAGCGAACATCTGACACATCCAAGGGCATAGTCAGCTTCACAAAATCTCGCTATTTGTTTCGTCAAGTTAGTTTTTTTATAAGTAAGAAACGGCCAAAGATAATTACTGAGGTTTTGAACACATGATAACCATACTATTGGCTACATCTTGCACTAATTTGGGTGTATTAGTTTGACTAGTTTGAAATTTGTAGGAAAAACAAGTGTCCAGGTTTTTTTCGTCCACCCGGTGTATATATATATATATTATATAGGGTGTTTCATACCTATAGGGTAAAATAAAAATGAGCTTGGAGTTTTAATCCACACGTTTCTCCGTATTCTAAAGAACAGGAAAACACGTTTGTGCAAGTTTGAACCAGATCGCGCTGCATTTAGAGGTCCCCAACTTTGACGACTTTTTGTCAGTTCATTTCTCGCCTGCCTGCAGTGAAGACGGTTTTCTTCGTCACTTGAGCGGTTCGTGTTGTATAGCCTATTGGACAACTATGGAGGTAATTATATATGCTACTAATTATCTCATTTTACTGTGGTATTGAAATTTATTATTATTTAATTTCTGTCATTTTACTGTGGTAGTGATATTTATTATTAATATTACATGAAATTAATTAGTCTGTTGCATATTGGACAACTAAGCTGGTAATTATTTATGATACTAATTAATGTAATTTTACTGCGGTATTGAAATTTATTTAATTAATGAATTGTCAAAGAGAACGTAGTGTACACGTATCAGTTTTATAAATAAAGAAAAGCAGTAACTGGGACTCGAACCAGTGTCATAGCCGTTTGGCGGCATCGCTCAAGTCGGCGTACACAGCACGCTATCCACTCCCTAGATGGTGTAGTGGATAGCGTGCTGTGTACGCCGACTTGAGCGATGCCGCCAAACGGCTATGACACTGGTTCGAGTCCCAGTTACTGCTTTTCTTTATTTAATTAATGAAATTAATTACGATGTGAAATTATTTCTGTGGAATTATTTAGTTTGTTTTCTTTTCCATGTGTCTACCAGAGCGAAAACAGAAGTGTTTCTTATTGGCCAGACGGATGCGAACATCACATCAAGTGGCCTTCCAACTCAGTTGCAAGTACTCAAAAAGTACTTTTACCACCAAAAGGAGCAAAAATTTGGACGTACTAAATGCCTAACCTGTGCCTGGATGCCTGTCTCATATTTTGGGAGAGAGCGAGAATCCCCATGATGCGTCGAGATTCGGCCTTGAGGAAGATGGAATCCCTTCTCAAGGAATACGACCGGCTTGTGAAGCACAAGTCACATAAAGCAGAGTCCTTCCGAGTGAAGGAGGCGATGTTCAAGGAGGCAATAGCGAAGGAGATCATGGACATTGCTCTTTCACAGGCTAAGGAAATGATGAAGAATCAGGAGGACATCCACTTTCTCGACATGCAGCGTGAAGATCCAAATTCCTGCAGCATGGGCCCTGTTGACATGAAGCTTCACTATAAGGAGATTAGGAAAAGGAAGAGGCTGGACAAGATTAAGGAACAACAGGAGAAGGCCAGGAAGGAACAAGGAGCTGCAGAAGATACGGGGGCTTTAGTGATTTCAACTTCGTCAGAGACTGACTCAGATGTCGTTGACCCAACCGTGGAAGTTTTCCCATCCTCCTCCAAGGGAAATACCAAGAAGCGACGCAGGAATCTGATCTCACAGGATGTGACGACTACCTACGATCGGCTGAATATTTCGTACCGCGATTCAGCTATGTCGTACGCTGCAGCGGCTAAATCACTAGGTTTTGACTTGGATGAACTGTCCATTTCTGCCAGTACCATGTACCGCACACGCAAGGCTCTCAGGAAGGTGGCTGCTGAAAGTTATCAATCCGACGAAGTTTGTCCTGGTCAGCCTCTTGTCTTGCATTGGGACGGTAAGCTCCTACCTGACAATGAGCAATGGAAGGAGAGCGTTGACCGGATCGCCGTCCTCGTCTCTGGCGACGGCAAGGAGAAGTTGCTCGGCGTTCCTAAGGTGACGTCCGGAACCGGCGAGAAGATAGCGCGAGTTTGCTTGGATTTGGTCAAGGAACACAGGATGGAAGAGCGCGTGCGGGGACTGTCTTTCGACACGAGAGCGTCGAACACCGGGATTCATATCGGGGCCTGCGTCCTGATTGAGAAAGGTCTTGGCAGAGAACTCATGTACTTCCCCTGTCGGCATCACATCTATGAAGTCATCCTCAGCTCCGTCCTCAAGCGTGCTTCCGGCCCTTCAAGTGGCCCCGATATACCCGTTTTCAAGAGGTTTCAGGCACAATGGAAGTTCATCGACCGGTTGGACGTGCGGCCGTACGATTTTGCTCAAGTCAATGACTCTATGAGGGAACTGAGGGAGATGTCAGTCCTGCTGGTGAGAGGGATGGTGAGCACGTCGCATCAGCGCGATGACTACAAGGAACTGCTGCAGTTGGTTCTCATCTTCCTGGGAGAAGCAAAAGTGGTGGATTTCCCTCTCAGAGCCCCTGGCGCTTACCATCACGCTCGATGGATGGCGATAGCCATCTACTCCTTGAAAGTAATTCTACTGAAGAAGCAGTTCAAGATGTCGAGTCACGAGTTGGAAGCTCTGACAGCCGTAGGTCTCTTCGTGTCCCTCGTCTACATCCGAGGTTGGACTCGTGCTGCAACCTCAAGCAAGGCTGCCGCAGTTGATCTGGAATTTCTGCGTGACGCGGAAGCCTTTGCCATGTCGGGATATTCGTGTGTTAACGCTGCGCAAGAAGCCATGTCTCGACACCTATGGTACATCTCTGAGACTCTTATTGCCATGGCGTTCTTCGACGCAGATGTGGCAGATGAAGAAAAGGCTCAGATGGTCGTCAGTTTGGGTAAGCCCGCATCGAAAAAGGAACTCAAGCGACCCCAAGGGAAGAACGTCAGGAATCTTGCCTCGAAACACCTAGGCGGAGTTCGTGACAGGAAAGACGATGGCTTTCTTCCATGCATTCGACTTGGACACAGAATTCTTGAAAAAGCCAGTTGCCGAGTGGACTGAAGTAGAGGGCTTCAAGCAAGCAGCGGCAACTGTTAACAAAATCTCTGTCGTCAACGATCGGGCCGAAAGAGCCATCGCGCTCACCAAAGAGTTCAACTGTTCTCTGACGAAGAACGAAGAGCAGAAGCAGTATTTGCTCAAAACTGTGATGCAGCATAGGGCGAAATACCCGAATAAAACCAAGAAGGATTTCATGGACAAATGATTCGCAAGAAGTGGTTATGTTTTTTGTATCTTTGTGAAAATGTGTAGTGAAATGGTACTCGTTTGTTGAATAAAAATTCATTGACAGATTTTTGTTTAATTTTTTCCGTTTATGATCTGCCAGAGCATCAAACTGGGGACCCGTAAACTTTAAACTATTGAATTAATACTTCGGTTTATCAGTCTCCTCAGCAAATGGAACAAGGGGATCCATGTGGATTAAAATTTTTCCAAACTTTTAATTTATGAAACACCCTATATATATATATATATATATATATATATATATACACACACACTTGATTGAAGGGTTTGTTCCTAGGGAATCGCGACTTAGTGAGAAATAAGAGGATGAGGAAATGGTACATGTTTATTGACAGCCGTGTCGGAAAAGCTCAATTTTCATCATCGGTGCTAAATAAGTTAAAACAAATTTTTAAAAAATAACCAAATATACTGAACAATAATTTATACAAAAATATATTTATATAATCATATAATATTAATAATATATTTATATTAAGTATTTGAAAATGAAAAGTATATAAAATATAGAAGGGTAAAGCAACATTTAAAATATACAGAGGTTAAAAAGATGACAAATATTTAAAACAATACTTTACCAGGTTATTAGGAGTAATAAGCCAATTGTAAAAAGGTTGGGAATGGTTAATAAAGGTTGTAATATTCATATTAGAATTGTTCGAAAGTTAAAATGAGTGGTTGTAGATTTCTTTACCAGTGGTGAGGCAGGCACCATTCGCTGGTATAAAACAAGAATGGACGAGCATCATGGTATTTCTACTACAACATCACACCCTTTAAATAAACCGCCCAAATCAGCTGTAATGGATTATTGCTACCTCCACAACCACCCACTGCTTCCCACCAACTTCAAAATTATTAACTCAGCACATCAACCAACCGACCTCCGCATCCTCGAATCCCTATATATCCTTAGTATGAAACCACCCATTGGGTTGGCACACCATTAAACTCAATCAATCACTCAAACCAATAGTAGGAAACCAATCCTCAACGACTATAGTTCTGCCTTTAACTTTGCCTCACATTGGAAAAGGAAGCTGCAACCACTCATTTTAACTTTTCAACAATTCTAATATGAACGTTTCATATATTTCAAAGGTTTTCAATATGTGGATGACACCTCCCTAATATACTGAAACAGCGATCTCGTATCCCTCAATGAAATATTAGAGACACCGCGAAAGTATGTGACTGGCTGAAAACCAATAAGTTATTATTAAACAAAAATAAAAGAGACTTCCTATCAACCATAAAAAAGTGAATTTAATCACAAAAAATCACAAAAAAATTAATTTAATCACAAAAAATCACAAAATAATCACAAAAATGAATTTAATCACAAAAAATCACAAAATAATCACAAAAAATGAATTTAATTACAAAAAATCACAAAATAATAATAAAAAATCACAAAAATCACAAAAAATAACTTAATACTACATTTCAGTATTATTATAGATATTATTATTATTATAGATAGTATTATTATGATGACAAACATATTGAAACCATTGCTTCAGATACTATCGAAATTCTCGGTTATATTAACAAAATTATATATCCTTTCCATAAATACACTTAAAACGTTATACTTTTCTCTAGGCTTAGTTAACCTTGGTTTTACTTCCGCCATAATTGTTCATTCTGACGAAGGTCAAGCTTGTCACTCCACCTTAGTTGCTAGTGTTAGTCTATCCACATTTCGCATAAAATATAACTTCATATCGAAGTATACGTACTAAATTATATCATTAACCCTTTAATCATAAACCAAAAGAGAGTTATTAGAAAAATAAATGAGTGATTATTATGCTCATACATCAGAAATCTTCAAGTAAATGCGGGTTAATATTTCGCAGATTACATCACCTAAACCAGCATTTCTTAACCTGGGGGAAATTTCCCCCAGGGGGGAAATTTTGTTTGGTGATCATATAATTAGTGTGCATTATAAGTCTGCTAATGTTATTAAATTTTTTCTTCGAGGTTACTTTTTTCCGTATCCTAATGGAGGGGGAAAATCGGGTAGGGCGAACTGGTCGAAAGGGGAAATGACACGAAAAAGGTTAAGAACCGCTGACCTAAACCTTAGAAAAACAACAATATATTCAGAATCCTTGCAAAAAATAATGAAAGAAAATATATTTCATATGCTGTGCAAATGAATATTAATAAGATAAAAAATTAATATTTAATATGTTATCTAATCAAAATTGGCAGCTGGAAGTATTGGTAGCAAATAATTGTTTCTTTGTTTCTGTGTTTCTGTGACCATGAACTGTGCCGGTTGTGAAGTAGACTTTGAAGACATAATTCTTCTTGTTGCCTTAGAGCAGGGATTCTTAACTTGGTGTTCGCGAGCACCAAAGTGCTCTTTAAGTTGTGTACAGTGCTCTCCATCATCACCTAAAACTTTGCTCGCGAGCACTATAGTGAACCCCCTGACCCCTCCTGCCTCATAAAAAGCAATTTATTTTATCAAACGTAGCAATGAATGTTTAATGTGCATGAAAAGTTAAGGTGCATGAAAAGGTTAAGAAACCCTGCCTTAGAGTCTTAGACGAAGATAAAGCTTTGTTTTTTTGTAAATTATGTCCAAACTGTGGAAAAAGAGTGTAATTATAGAAAAAACCAAAATATTCTGTATTGTAATAAGCAATATACTGATCGTAAGAGTAAGCGTGTAAAAAAATGTAATTTTAATGCATCTAGGTTTAAAGATTCGTAGCTAAGTAAGCATAAAAATATCAGCAAATAAGAACTTAAGGTTTATTATTAATTTATATTTGTGGAAACGCATTTTATTGTTTCACACACTTCGCGGGTCAGATTTAGTGTTTACGGGGTTAGTTTACGTTAGGTTAAGTTAGATTACAATAAAGAAAATTAAATTACAGACCAGGAAATATTTACATGATGTATTTTGAGGTGTTTTAACAGAAATTGAGTAGCTTTCGAGATATACATTTCTTCGAGAAAGAGTTATTTATCTTAAAGCGTGCTCAATTGCACAAACAACGGATACCAGATTCTGTTAAAACACATTACAACACATCAGAAAATTATTATTTGGTATGTAATTTCGGATGATATGTTCTGTGGAATATTTACCTAAATGCGTATATTAAAATTCAAAGACATATTTGAAGTACAGATGTGCTCCCTAATGTTCAGTGTTCTCAAACAATCTGCTCCGACCATACTAATCGAGAATATACAACTAATACAACTGACACAATACAATGGACAGTCAAATACGTCAAGAACATGAAACAAGTTAAGGAGAGTGAATATATCTCAAAGGCAAACTATATTTTTTAATGTAATAGAAATGCTTACCCTTATTTCGTGGTAGAACTATAGAACAATCTACTGAATGAATTAAAATCAGTAAGTGCCCACTCATCTTTCCTAAAGCGATTAAAACCTAACAAGTCCCAAAGTTACTGAAGGCACTCCTTTCTTTATTACTGTTATTATTAACTATCACTTAATTGCCGTTGTCATCATTAAAATTATCATTATCCTTCTAATAACTTCTCCTGTTAATGTCACTTCATATTTATACTGTTTTCATTATTCTTTGTATTAAGCTTCTAATACAAGTATATGTTCTGGTTAGTGGTGCATCGCTTAATCTGTATCGGCACCTGGTATGCTGATTAATCGGCCACGCCGATATTAGGAAAATACCTGGCATGGCCGATTAATCGATATGCTAGGTGCCGATACCGATTAATCGGTGCACCACTAGTTCTGGTCTGTAAGTTCCTTTCAGTTTTAACCCTTTATCACGCAGTGTGACTTTACTAATTTTGTTCTGGCTAACGCCAGCCGATTTTATTCAGTCTCAGAAAGAACTCTGTGCAGTAAAGGGCTAGAGACGTTTGCTTAATCCTTTACTGCACAGAGGTCTTTCCGAGACTGAATAAAACCAGAACAAAATCAGTAAAGTCACACTGCCCGATAAAGGATTAAGTCTCTTATAAAAATTTGTAGGATTTATGAAATTTATGAAATTCTTATAATTATATCTATTACGTAGTATAATTATAATTATATAATTACATCTAACTGGAAGATTTTGATCTGTAAAGTCTGTACACTTGTTAAAGACAGTTTACGACTGTATACTTAAAGACAGTATCCTTCAGTACATAAATAGAGAGATCAGTTGAATGGCACCTTAAAAATCAATCTGAATAGATGCCCATAAATAATAATCATTTAATCGGGTAGCAAAGTTTCTCAAGTAATTCTGGGAAGAGGAAAACAACAACAATAGGCCTGTTTCATCGCTGGATAGAATGTCTCCTTATTTAGTTTTGATGCCATTCGATAGGCCATCTACATCTGAGTAAGAACTTGTCTTTAACTCTAATCATACTCTTAATTTCAGGAACTGAACTCCCCGTATTTTCACTGAGCCCTCCTAAAGACGTTCCACTACAACCTATATTAAGATTAACTCTCCTCACGCTGTTGAGGATGTTTGAGTAGTGAATTTTCCATGACTTTGCAATTTTTTCCTCCCAAGATACCCCGCCAATTACTGATGGGATGGCAATTCTTGGCACCCGTTTCCTTCTTAATAGATTTCCAGAAATTTCTGGAATCATTATTTAAATTAGTTTCATATGCTTTTCATGCTCGAATAGAGTTTTCTTCCTGTTTACTCCGTCTTATGGTTGCTTTTTATGGAGCCCTGCTTCTACTCATATGTAAACGATTTATTCCCGGTCGACCAATTAGACACCAAATATCGCAAGCATCTTTTGATTCCCTTTTCACTTGAGCAATAAAGTCATTCTATCCAGAAATAATTTTAATATGGCAATTCTAAGATTTAATCCAAGGCTTTCCTGCTTCCTTTAGTATGGACACTCTATCACTATAATACCTATCTGTTAGTTTAAAGTAAGAATCATTAGAACAGGGATTAATACTACAGGCAAGTATGATAATAAAAACCCACTCTAATAGACAGAGTTTATTTCCACAACAGTTTCGATGCCCACTGGCATCCTCTTCCATCCGAAGAGGATGCCAGTGGGCATCGAAACTGTTGTGGAAATAAACTCTGTCTATTAGAGTGGGTTTTTATTATCATATTTTGACCTTCACGTAGAAAAAAGTGAAGTTTTTTACATTTACAGGCAAGTAGTTTTGTCCTCTCTTTATATTCTTTTTTCTGTTGTATATTAAACTTAGTCCAGTCGACATGCTTAGTATGCTTTTGAATTATTATGACGTGTGCTATATAAAATGATAAAATTATTTATAGTTTTCATGGTGTATGATCAGAGGGAAGGAAATCAAGCAAAATATGAACATTAATAATAAGATCCTTTCAGCTATTACTCGTACTAGTGAGACAGTGATCAATCCATCTACTAACTTATAATACGGAGATTTTGTGGTTAGTTTAGCAATTAACTAATTCATTATATTCATCAGAAACTTCTACCATGTGTCGAATATCACATTCTTCATTCGAGAGGTGGATTTGAGAAAAACAGAGGCTAAGGTTCCTCACTGGTGGTCTTGCTGGAAGAACGGGCTTAGGCTTTCTTCTTATATCTTCTTCTGCTGACTTTTCTCCAACCGTCTTCCCCTTCCTCATAACTCGATCTCCCAAGTGCAGGGCTGGTACGGCCACTCCCTTACTTTGCAATGGAGAGAAGGAGTATGACTTGAAAAGTTGAAGGAGGTATGCTTGTAAGCTGAAGGGGCTCGTGTGTAACTCCTTCTTTGGTGGAAGGGAATTGCACACCAAGGGAGGCATATGAGTACTCGAACGTCCTTCCCCTACCGCAGAAAGCAAAGGAGAAAGAAATGAAACCGTGTTTCTTGGGGATGAATGGGTCCAGTTATTACTATTAGTGTTGTTGTTTTCTGTGTAAGTGTTGACTCCCATCACATGTTGATTTGTATTTGCAACTTCAGGAACCGGTGATCATTCCTGAACGAGAGCGGGGTTGCTCGTTACATCCTCGGGATACATTGCTACACCACTTGCGATGGGGTAGTTGAGGAGGGAAGTTACATTTCCCCCCACTGTCCATCGCGCTCCTAATTGCGCTTGATTTTTCACTTCGTTATACTTACGTTGAAGTGGACTACGGCTTTAATTTTAGTTATACACTCATCAATAGAAGGGTATCACCGCTATCTTAACATGTTGTTGAACACAAATTCGTTTATTTTTCCTCATATATATATACACACAGTACCTGGTAATCTGGTATGAATATAGATTTTGGTGAGAAATTTACTAGCCGTGATGAAAAAAATCTTTCATGGTAACATGATGGATGATAACACACTAAACAAACTGCTACAAAACCCAGAATAATAACACTGGCCAAAAAATGAAACCTTTTTTCCTCATCACAAACATGATCGCACTTTTCTTAATGCATGTTTCGCGCTGATTCCGAATCTGGTTTTATTTTGTTTCTAGCACGTATAGTTATATAGATACACTGGTTTTGATATTTTTAAGTTTTTGATATTGCTATAAGAAAATTTATGGATGTATAGATCACACTTAGGAATGCTAAACAACAAATACATCATATACTTTATTCAATGTACTTATAAATAAAGAATATATACATTATTTTATTAAAAGCGCTGTGAGTGTGATTTCCTTTTGTAAATTTGGCCTGGATTGTCACGATACAGCATCCAACAATGGTCCGCCATCATGCTTTCATTCCAATATCCTTGGTAGCGCTTCTCCATCATCTGAATATCTTGATGGAAGCGCTCTCCTTGCTCGTCACTCACTGCACCAAGGTTTTCAGGAAAGAAATCTAAGTGGGAATGCAGGAAGTGAATATTTAACGACATTCGACACTCCATTTCTTTGAAGGCATCAAGGAGGTTCTTGACTCCATCCTTATACGCAGGTGACTTGTTGCTTCCAAGAAAGTTTTCACATATCCATTTGTGAATCCTGACTGCATACCCATAAGCATTCCTATAACTTTTAGATCTCCACAAACATTCCATTGATGACTGTCGTATTTGATTGCCTTAAGTAGTACTGTATATCCATATTGTCATATGTCTCTTTTAGATGGACGGAATGGGCAATGGGGATGGATGGCATTATATTACCATTATGCAATAAGCGATAAGTCTCTAACAAGATCATTCAACTGTCCTTGGGTTAACTTTTTAGGCTCTAAATGTCTACCTTCAAAAGTGTACTCTGGTTCTGTAGATGGTCCGGAAACGCCAGTTGCACCTTCATCACTTTCCATGTCATCTATGATAGAATCTAGCCTATCACTTGGGGGAATTGGAATGGGCAATGTTTCATCATGTTTTACTGGTCTACGTGCTGAATCCAAGTTTGGATATACAATCTGGTGTTTGTTCTTGGCAGAAAACCCCATTAAGTTCACACTACAAAAATAACAGTCTTCATGATGATCTCTCGGCTCCCTCCATATCATGGGTATGGCAAATGGCATTGAAGCTTTCTTTTTGTTAAGCCAATCACGTAATCCATTTGAACAGCCAGAACAGATTTGATGTGGCGCCCATGGTTTGTCTTGGTCACCTAGATGGCAACCAAAGTATAGCTTGTATATTTTCTTAATGTCGGTTGTAATACTTCGTCGCTGTGTTTTAGTTGTCAACTGGCCGCATACGAAACAGAACTTGTCGGGGTCATTCTTACATTGTCGAGGCATGTTGACTGACCTGAGCAAACTATAAATTCAAAAAAAATGTACACCAATTTGACACAAGTTCTTGGACTGGACTGATCTTTTGACACACAAAGCACGGCGTTGTTGCCTGAATCACAATGCTGCTAGACGTAAAAGCTCACACCTGAAATACATAAGATGTATAATTAAGATAATTGAAATAAATAAGATGAATAAACTAAAAAAACACAATAAAATAAACACAATCAAATGTTGAAATATTAGTATTTTGCCTATTTAAAATGGTTAAATCTGTGTAGTTATATATATGCCTTAATCTTGAAAATTATACGTGCTAGAAAAAATCTGAATGCAGTTTTGGAATCAGCGTGAAAAATGCTATCCAGCCAACACAAAGGTTACTCTGATGAAAAATCTTTGTTGACCAGTGTAATCAGTCAGGCGGGCCATAAACTAGCACAGTGCTCAGGCCAAACTAATGTAATGTGTCCCATTGCCCTAACTCCCGGGTTATTATTATCAGCATCATCTGAATTCGAACCCCTGAATCTCACTTCGTTTACAGAGAAACGGCGTTACTCACTGAGCTACGGGTGTTGACCCAACGAAACCATGTCGAATAAGAAATTAATTATTGATTTCCTGGATTTCGAACTGATTTTTTTTTATTCAAGTGTGATTGTTGAGTCATTCATTCTATTTCATTTTGTTTTCCATCTTTAGTTTTTAATTAATTTCAATTATGTTATGTATAATTCGGAATCCACTTCTCCAAATCACTTTTTTAATTATTTGGAGAGAATTCTTTGTTAAGTTACGTGAGTGGATTGAGTCCTATTATATTTAATGCGTTATATCTTTCTTTGTTCTCAAAATTCGGTCTTTATTTATTTTTTAACTTAATTTTAAGAATGAAATTATATAATTTTTTTTCTAATATTGATACAATTGCAACGTTCAAGTAAATTAATTGCGATTATTAATGATATAAGTTAGCCATTTTGGATCAATGAAAGAAGGCCACCCCAAATGTTTCTAGTAACAATGCCACCCTAAAAAATGATCAAGTAAACATGCCACCCCCCAAAATCACTAAGGTAAAGAATGTAATAAAACACTTTCAGGAGGAATTGGGATCACCTGAATCAGGGCCCCCAGCCTTCTCTAGTTAGCCTTATAAGGCTAACTAACGAAAATATCACAACCTAACCTAATCAATCGTTAGGTCATCTGTACGCCCTTGACGATTGGTTAGGTTAGGTCGTGATGTTTTAGTTAGTTAGCCTTATAAAGTTAACTAAAGAAGGCTGGGGGCCCTAATCTTCAGGTGATCCGGAATTGATCATTATTTATTAATAAGGAATAATGTTGAGTAAAAAAAAATTGTATTTACGGAGAATGAAATTAAAATTTATAGGTACAATACCTAACCTAAATAACCTACCTACCCAAATAACTTACAGATCAATGAAAGAAAGCCCACCCCGACCCGTTTGGGGTGCTTTCTTTCATGATCCGCCATTTTTCCAATTAGTTAACGTAATTGCTTGACTTTACTAAGGTTTACGATTTCGTTAATAACTTTGTTTTCTTGACTTTATGATGTATGATTGCCTTCGGTTAGTTAATCTTTAGTTTTTCCAAGCGTTTCTTTTCATTCTTTTTACTTTGATTTTTTGAGATTTTCCTTGCAGATAATATGGACCTATCTACCGTTTGTAACTTTAGTACTTTTCTGAAACTAACTCTGCATGTAGAAAGAGACACAAGTTGAGTAAGAACTTGTTTTATTGACAAACTTTCATCGTTCTGTGGATCGACGAGGGTAATTGAACCACAACAGCTAATCAATCGCAAAGCAGTTCTGCCAAGTAAATAAAAGTAGAAATAATAGAATAATAGGTTAAGGTTAACAACAGTGGATTTTTTTTGTTTTACTTTAACTACTACTTAACTACTATCATTATTTCTCATGATAAAATAAACAAATGTACTCGGGTCAGAATTGATCCAACGATAGTAGCTGAGGGTTAAAAATATAAATTGCTTAGTAGACTTTCAATAGAGCATACAATCACATGTAAGTGGGTTTTATTTTTGTACGTTAGGTTAGAGTAATAACCGGAGAATTTTTGCTTTCCATACTGAACATGGGACTAATTCGTGTAACGTATAGTCATTAGATATTTTAGATATTTGGGCGATTAATTATAGTAGCCGAAATCCATATTGGGCTCCAAATAAATCGCTCAACAGAGCATACAACCACGTGTAAGTGTTTTTTCTAAGTTAGGTTAGGTAGGTTAGGTTAGATGTATTTGGAGTCCAATATTGATTTCGGCTAATATAATTAATGGCCCAAATAAATATCTAATGAGTCTATACGCTACACGAACTAATCCCATGTTTAACTATTATTTATAGACTTATTTACAATTTCTATTTACCAAAATCACTTATTCATGGCATTGTAAATTATAAAAGTACTGGATTTATTTTATCAATAAAGGTTACTCAGTATTCAATATTTATTATTATTATTATTAGTAGTAGTAGTAGTATTTATCACTATTACTATTACTTCCCATTTTCATTGTTTTATGTAATATTTTCTCATAAATATATAATAAATCATTTCATTTTAAATCATGTAACAATTTGTAAACTTCATATTGTATATTATTATTATTGCTATTATTATTATATTATTATTTTTTGTTGACTCTATTGTTATTACTTGCCACTTTCACTATTTTTATGTAATAAATAAGCTAAAATGGCATTAATTTTGCCTAAAAAGCCCCCATTCTTCCAAAACAAATATCTAAAACAACAACAAAAAAAACATCTAAAAATTGTAAAACTATGTCACTTGTGTTATTTTTTTTAATAAAGCTTTGAATTGAATTGAATTGAAAAAGGCTATTTGGAATTTATTGATCACTTTATCCTTTTTAAATGAAACAAAAGACTTTTAACGAAAAATATTATATAAAGAATTATTCGATGACATTTAACGCTTACATGAATGACAACCACCACAGCCAAGTGCAAATCATGATACTAATATTTCTCATTTTCGAAGTTTTACATACAAGGATACTCATAACTTCAATCTTGAAATTACTTTACTTTATTTATATAGTAACTTCTGTCTGTCTGTCTCTCCCTTTCTCTGGTAGTAAATGCAGTGGCTTCGGAGTGGACCCCCGTTACCAGTGGGCTTCCACAGGCTCCGTTCTGGATCCTTTACCTTTATCACCTATATTAACGACATAGACGTTAGCCTACTAAGTACAATTTCTAAATTGCAGACGATATCAAATTAGGAAATAGTGTAGGTAATGAGGAGGGCTTAAGAATGCTTCAAAATGATTTTGATAGTTGGGCGAATGGTCTGCTACTTGGCAGATGCCATTCAACTTGAACAAATGTAAGGTAATGCTTAAACCCGAAGACAGATTATTCTCTCTTGGGGAGGAACTTGATTGAGTTTGAGACTGATCTAGAGAAAGACTTAGGTGTTTATATCAGTAATGATCTCAAACCGTCAAAGCAGTGTGCAGAGGTCGAAAAGAGGGCCTTAAAAATACTCGGTTATATTAAAAGACAGTTCCAATTTAGAACTAAGAGATTATAATGTTTCTTACAGTTCACTAGTTAGACCTCAACTCTAGTATTGCGTACAATTTTTCGAGTATGGTGTATAATTTTGGTCTCCGTTCCTAAGGTTGGAAAAGGTACAAGCAAGGGCTACAAAATTGACCCCTTTAATGAGGCTGCAAAACTACAAACGTACAGTAGATTAGAGCAGTTAAATCTGTATACTTTAGAGACCAGGAGGTTGCGCGGTCAGATTATTCACGCTTCAAGATGCTCAATGGAATAGACAGAGTAGACTAGAGGAAATTAGTCTCATTTAATACCAATCCGACAGGAAATAATGGTTTTAAATTGGAACAAAAACATTTAGTACTTCCCTCTGCGGTAATATTTCCTATAAATAATTAATATTTGGAACCAACTTCCCTCGGAGGTTGTTTCAAGCCAAGTGTAAACATGTTTAAAAATAGGCTCGACAAATTTGCTGAATACATTCAGGAGTTTAAGACTGTTCCCAATTGTTTAAACTCACGTTCTTTCTCTCTGCAATCACTCATAGCTTCCACATGCATCCTCATCTCCCTCTCTTTCTCTCTCTCTCTCTCTCTCTCTCTTAAGAATCGAGTAATAAGTACTTTGAAAATAGTATTATAACGTGACCCGTAATAGTTTGTTTAAACATTTACCCTACACTTAGCCCTACTCTCACTTTCTCACACTCTCTGGTTGCATTGTGCCCCACATAGCATGATCAGCCATTGAACAACTCATTGTTTGATCCCTTGCCACATATCATAAACACCTCTGAGTGGGAGACTCTTGAGTTCGCAGTCGCAACAACAGGTGATCATCCACGAAACACTCATTCTGCAGAAGAGACAAGTACACGGGACCTCCCACGAGACTCCCACTGATATTCCGAGCCTGAAAGAGATTTTCTCTACTCTCGTGGCAAAACAACACCGCGCAGTATGAACGACTCAGTATATACTTGTCGCATAAACACCTTTTACTGCGGGAGACCCAAGTTGAAACTCGGCGACATTCAAGAGTTAGCAGATACATACACATCACAGACATCCACTTACAGAAAACACCCTCACACACTTGCCTGCCTTGTTAATAGATTAAATAAATATTTTGTAGAAATACATAATTTCCAAATGAACATAAAAACTAAAAAAAAAATGTATGGTTTGAATTACATGCAGTAAGGTTCCTTTTGTGCCGTCCCTATTTCTTTTTTTCTCTTCTTTCTCTTGGTGGGCTGGGTGCGTGTGAAGGGTGAGGGCATGGTGTAGGAAAGCTGAGTTCCTTTCCCAATTCCTGTTTCAACCCCTCTCTTGCAGAAACATTCCATCACTTTGCCGGCGTGATGGCTTTGTGGGTACATGGGTGTAGACTGGAGAGGTTGCTTAATCCTCCTGGGGCTAATCTGGAGTGCACCATGGAGTCTTCATTAGCCGATACCTAGGTAAATAGAGCTGTAAAATTTTCTATAAAATCAAAAAACCATATGTTGGTTGGAGGATTATGTGACGATACCAGAAGTTAATATAAGATGAGCACAAATATATTATTAGTTAGTTTATACCACGGTGCTATCTAGGGTACGATTTCAATATGGGCATAGCATAATTGTGGAACTAGCTTATATATTCTCTTATTTCCTGTGAAATTTCCTTGACTACTTTCCAGGGTCGAGATATTTCTTCAACCTTTTTCCGTACCCGCCTTGGCAGAGAAGGATCGAAGGGTTGGGGAGAGAGCCTTATGCTTTTCTATCCAGTTTTCTACTACTGCTAGAATAATTAAAAATGCATTAGTTTAATAACAGGAACCTCCCGAGTGGACCGAAAGGTCTTTGAGCTTTCTCCTTTTCCTTCTAACTCCTTGTAACTCCTCGTAACTCTCTCTCTAGCTTTCTCTCTTCTCTCCTTTTCTCCTCACATCCCTACTTTATTTGTGTATCTCTCTCTGATTGGTGTTTTTAAGTGTGAAGACTTGTAAAATGAGTTAAATCAGAGTTTCGAAAGTCTTATTGGATTTAGAAACTGAGATTCTGTCTTAGTTGTGCTACATCTCAGTTTCAAGCAAGTTTGGTTCATTTAAACTATGTAAACACATCAGTTAACCTCCAAATTAACGTAATTTCATTTCGGTGAAATAAACCAAGTTCCTGATTACCAAATTTGATTTCCTAAATTACCGTTTGTTTTACATTTCTCTCTATACAAAGATAATTATTAAGACAAAATAAGTAACATCCCTGTCTCCTATTTCCCCACACGAGGGGGGTGGGGGTGGGGGGGGAATGGGGCGTGAACTCCGAGCGTCCTGAACCTGACTAATCTTTCACAGTCTAAATCTAATCTCCACCGAGCCAAGGGAGATAAATATTTAGGATCTTAAAAATTATATACACTTTTGTTTTCGCGCTTTTTATTATCCGTTTATCATTATAGATAGATTCCTCCGGTGAAGAAACGATGGTATTTTTATGCAGTAACAGAAGATAAAATATGAAATAAGTTTGTTTTTATTTTTATATAAAATTCAAAGAATAGGTGCCAAAAAAGTAGAAAGTATATATATATATATAAGCAAACAACCACAGGGAAAAGGAAAAAGAAACACGAAATCCGAGCGCTTTCGTGATATAGTCACATCTTCAGGGACAAGAAAGAAATATTTCCTATTTCCTATTTTTTTCTTGTCCCTGAAGATGTGAATATATCACGAAAGCGCTCGGATTTCGTGTTTCTTTTTCCTTTTCTCTTTGGTTGTTTGCTTATTAAAAAGATCACGTGTTGTTTTGTGATTTTATTGCATATATATATATATATATATATATATAGGTATTGTAGTAATGCCTAGTTAAGAATATCAATTTTTGTTTAATTAAGATAATGTTTAATGTAAATCATTTACTAATAATTGTGAAATTACGAAAAAGTATGTTTGTTAGATTTAAATTGTTTAAAATGGGAAGAGTTGGCAATCCTGAACAGAGGCCCACAGAGCGGACTACCCCCAAAGAGAGTCAGTTGTCCGGCAGCGCGTTAAGCGTGAAGTTGGGGCCATGTAACCTTAACATTAAATTAATTGTTTTGTGCCCCTCTCCGACGTAAAATATTATAGTAAAATTTCCTACTCGCATCCCCTCAAATTACTTAAACCATTTTCGGAATTAAATAAAGTGTTAACAAGCGTTAAAAGAGTGTTAATGAACCCCCCCTTCCCCCTTTGTGTTGTAACGGCTTTCAGTCTCGGCGTGGCTACCAAGAATATAATTGTAAAGTATTGTGGAAATGAGTAAAGAGAGTGTAAAGATAAATGCAATAGAGAGCAGAAAGTAGAGTAAATAATGAAGAAAGTAAATAATAAAAGTGATTCACGACATATTATTTACTTTCTTCATTATTTACTCTACTTTCTGCTCTCTATTGCATTTATCTTTACACTCTCTTTACTCATTTCCACAATACTTTACAATTATATTCTTGGTAGCCACGCCGAGACTGAAAGCCGTTACAACACAAAGGGGGAAGGGGGGGTTCGTTAACACTCTTTTAACGCTTGTTAACACTTTATTTAATTCCGAAAATGGTTTAAGTAATTTGAGGGGATGCGAGTAGGAAATTTTACTATATATTTTACGTCGGAGAGGGGCACAAAACAATTAATTTAATGTTAAGGTTACATGGCCCCAACTTCACGCTTAACGCGCTGCCAGACGACTGACTCTCTTTGGGGGTAGTCCGCTCTGTGGGCCTCTGTTCTGGATTGCCAACTCTTCCCATTTTAAACAATTTAAATCTAACAAACATACTTTTTCGTAATTTCACAATTATTAGTAAATGATTTACATTAACATTATCTTAATTAAACAAAATTAATATTCTTAACTAGGCATTACTACAGTATATATATATATATATATATATATATATATTTATATTGTAGGAGACGCCTCGACCAGGGAAGTACGCCTGGGCGGGGGGGGAGGGGACGTTAGGCGAGAGACAGGGAGTGCTGCAACTCCCATTTCTCTTTTCCATGTCTCATCTACCCTGTGAGCAGTCCATTATTCTCTCAACACATACAATACTTCTACCTCTAGTTATCACTATACATACAAAAAAAGGTATCGTTGAGCCTTCGACACCGGGGGAGGGGTCACTTTTGCGGCTCTAGCCCTTGGTCCCCTCCTTCCTACATAAAAAATAATATACATATGTAGGGGATGATGATGATGATGCTGCTGCTGATGACACGATGATGATGGCATGATGATAACATGATGATGATGCTGATGACATGATGATGACGTGATGATGATGGCATGATGATAACATGATGATGATGACATGATGATGACATGATGATAACATGATGATGATGACATGATGATGATGATGACATGATGATGATGATGATGATGACATGATCTACAGATCTACAGAAGCTAAGGCTAACAAAGACCCTAAGATCCATTCTAAGGCTAGCCCGAGAGAAAGGAAAGAGTAGGGGGTTAAGAGAAGAGAGGAGAATAAGGGGTTAAGTAAGGAGCAACAGCTATCATTCGTGGGTTAACATTCATTCAGAAAAAGAGGAAAAAAGTCTCACCATCATCATCCACCGGCCACTGCCGACAAGTCAGAAAAATAGTCGGAGAAAATAGGAGAGGGGTGAAAGATGAAAAGAAGTAAAATAAGAACGCTTACAAACCATGCAAACACAGTCTTAACTCACTGTCATACCATGCAAACTACAAACATGCAAGTAAAGAGAGTTACAGACATGCAAAGAAAGGAGATAAGGGAAAAAAAAAAAAAAAAAAAGTAGGTACAGTTAAACAAAAAGTGGGTTAGTTTACGATACGAGCTACATCTACGTTCGTGTTAGTCTAATTTTTTTTTTATTTTTTTATTGCTGGCATCACACGCTGGCATGTCACAAGCTGGCATTCATCGTCAACAGACTCATTCTCGAGCACCACCACCAGAGCTCCTGTTGTTAACTTTCTTTTTTTAATTTTAAACAACGTTAATACTTTTAAAATGTCTGTCAAGACGGTTCTTAAACATATTAACGCTGGTAGAATGAACGACTGACGCGGGAAGATTATTCCATTTATCAATTACTTTAAACGTAAAGAAGTTTTTAGCGATATTAGTAATGAAACGTCTGCCACGCAACTTAAATCCGTTTTGCGAGTATTACTATTATCGAAAGTGAACAGTTTGTCAAAATTTACGTTATCGATGTTATTAACAATTTTGAAAACTTCAATAAGCTCCCCCTTAATCTTCTAGTTGCGAGTGAATACAAGTCTAACTCTTTAATCCTATCTTCATAAGGCTTATTGCGCAATGACGGAATAAGTTTCGTGGCACGACGCTGAACCCTTTCTAACCTATGAATATCCTCACGCATGATGACATGATGATGATGTCTGCTCGTTTATACACAGTTAAACGGTTAGGGTAATCTGCAACAAATTTGGTATACGCATTAAGGGAAAGCTAGGGAAGGTTTTAGTAGCACATCCTCTTCTCTCAGGTGCCCCGAGAGGGGTGAATGAGCGGGAACCCCCTAAACGGCTAAGGTAATCTGCATCAATTTAGTATACAAATTAAGGGAGAACCAGAGAAGATTTTAGTAACACTCGCCCTTCCCAGAAACCCCACCAATTGTGTTTCGGCGGGCTTTTTCTGCATCGCAAGGCGCAGCGGACATTCTAGTGTGTGTGTGTGTATATATATTATATATGTGTGTGTGTGTGTGTGTGTGTGTGTGTGTCTGTGCGTGAAATAAACCATGAACACCCATAATTTTCACATGCAAAATTACCTTTACTAGGATTCGAACCCAGCACCTCTTGCGTAGAAGGTGAGGGCGCTAACCACCACGTTATCACAAGTTAAAAGTTAGTACAACGAGCGGGTATTTCAACACCGGAGGGAACACATAACACTCTCGCGTACAGAGTATTTTCCGTACTAACCCCCTGTACTGGAGTTAATAGATTATTTCATTAACATCTCTGGCGTAAACACTGAGATTCCATATATGGAATATCAAACATAGACAAAAATGATTTTGTATAATGAAGCTGATTATTATAAATAAGAAAAACACGTAAGACTCATACATTTTGGTCTCCTGATTATAAAATGAGTCTACCAACCTTTTTAAAAATTTAACAAATCATTGTTTCCAGTCCCCCAAAATAGTAAGTTCCTTGTTTTCATTTCTCTTAAACTACTCACTCCATCCCGAGAAGTTTAAATTCACGTTAGAACAACCCCCTTCTTGGCCATGTACGTAAAAAGGATGTGAACCGTTTATTTCAATGGTTTATATTTGTTCATTGAAGAAGCATAAAGGCTCCCTCCACGCTCTACAAAGTTTTGTTTCATTTGTAAACTTTGTATTGCTGTACTTAATTTCATTGTTGAGGGGAAAGGTAGAATTTTTGTTTTTTGTTTTGTAACTGTAAGATAAGAAGGCATGATTGTCTCCATTAAAAACTGTATTCTCAATTAAAAATTATATATATATATATATATATATATATATATATATATATATATATATATATATATATATATATATATATATGAGCTAGAAATATCCATACTTCAAACTTTAGGTTATATTAGGTAAACTTAATTAAATTAAGTAGTTTAAGGGGGATCAACTTTATCAAGCTTATTTAATTATTTTATTATATTACATAATATATATATATATATATATGGGAATGAACTCAGAATGGTTCCTTGAGTTTTTTATGATACACAAGACCGTGCATGGAACAAGGAACTTTCTGGATAATTAAATCCACTATAGTCCGAATACGTAATGGTAAATGACAAATACCATAGTTTTCTTTTTCATGATGCAAGCCGACGGGGCAACGGGTCTCTCGCAAAGAGGTCCCATAAATATAACTTCCCATAAATATAGCTGGTGAGGGAAGCTATATTTATGGGACCTCTTTGCGAGAGACCGTGCCCACGTCGGGCTTGCATTGAAAAAGAAAAAACTATGGTATTTGTCATTACCATTACTTATTCGGACTATAGTGGATTTAATTATCCCAGAAGAGTTCCTTGTTCCATGCACGGTGAGAGAGAGCGCTATTTCCATTTATATCTTCATGTCATACATGAAGTGAAAAAAACCTAAACTTTCTCTCTTGTTTCAAAGTAGTGAATTAGACTTTAATTCCACTTTCCATGGTAATGACAATTACACGTTTTCAAGTTTTGGGACAACAAAGTTCACTTAAAGTGCTTAATTGCTTGAAACCTTCTCAAAGTCCCATTCAGTTTGCCAACAAGGCGACAGATTTAGTTGGTTTCATAAAGATGTAATTTCTAAGTTTAGCAAAAATATTTACAAAGTTATTAACAAAATGTGTTATTTATGTAGTTGGAAGTCTTTAAACAAAAATTTACCATAAATGTTAAATTAATGGGCAACGGTTTAAGTTACAGTTATATATATATATATATATATATAAGAGAGAGAGAGAGAGAGAGAGAGAGAGAGAGAGAGAGAGAGAGAGAGAGAGAGAGAGTTACAAGGAGTTACAAGGAAAAAAAGTACCTCAAAAGGCCTTGCGGCCCATTCTGAGGAGGTACCAATGGCAACGGGTGGCAGGGAAAATTTTCTACACCCTCAAATAGTGTGCAACATTCGGACTAACCTTTCTTGAAGTGATCCACAGAGGAACTGTTCACAACTTCTGAAGGTAACCTGTTCCACGTGTCACAGATCTTATACGTAAAGTAATTCCCACACACACTAGTCCTAAACCGTTTCAAATCCAACTTCCAACCATTGTTGCGAGTTGGGTTATCATTTAAACTAAACATGCTTCCAAAATCGACATCGTTGAACCCGCGTAGGAGCTTGAAAACCTTGATGAGTTGACGCGCAGCCTCCGAGTTTTCAGCGAAAACAAGTTCAGGGCGCGTAAGCGTCGATTGTAGCCCATATGCCTAACGGAAGGGATTAACTTGTGGCCCTCGCCTGCACTCGCTCCAGCCTCTCAATCTCTTTCCTGAGGGTGGGCGACCAGAACTGCACAGCATACTCTAGGTCGGCCGAACCAGTGAATTGTACAGAGAGAGCACAATCTCCTTATTTCGAAACTGAAATTGCCTCCTGATATAACCCAACAGCTCTGGGCTTTCTTTTCCACCTCTGCGCAATGTTTCGTAAACTTAAGGCCGCTAATTAGCACACCCAAGTCCTTTTCGAAATCAGTGGCCTCGATATTACTCCCCAACATCGAGTAGTCCGACTTGGGATTGGCGTAGCCAATGTGCATCACCTTGCATTTACCCAAGTTAAACGGCATTTGCCATTTTTCGGACCACTCTCCTATCCTACCTAGGTCCGCACGCAGTTGCTCGATCGCTTCGGGCGTCCCAACATTAGCCCCAAGCTTCGTGTCATCAGCGAATTTGGCGATCCGACTGACGATGCCACCGTCGATAGCATTTATGTAAATGATAAACAACAGTGGCCCCAAAACGGAACCCTGAGGAACCCCACTAGTGACCGAGGCCCAACCCGAACTAGCCCCTTTAATTACAACCCTCTGCCGCCTATTCTTCAGCCACTTTTCAATCCACCTACCTACTTCCCCACCGATACCCAGCGCGCGGACTTTCGCCATTAGCCGGCAGTGAGGTACCTTATCAAAGGCTTTCTGAAAGTCGAGATAAAGTATATCGATCGCCCTACTCTTATACTCACTCAACATGACGTGAAAAAACTCGAGCAAGTTGGTGAGACACGACCTATGCCGTCTAAACCCATGTTGGGAGTCCCCAAGCAGCTTGTAGGAATCCAAATGGTCAACGATCCTATCCGCTATTATCCCCGCTAATAATTTACCTACAACTGAAGTGAGACTAATGGGACGATAGTTCCCTGGACTTTCGTGATCCCCTTTCTTAAAGATAGGGGTCACGTTGGCTTCCCTCCAGTCACCAGGCACCTAGCCCGTCTCCAACGATTTGGTGAAGACTGTAGCCAGGTGGGGGGGGGCCACCTGGTCGCACCTCCCGCAACACTCTGGGGAGAAACTGGTCGGGCCCAGGAGCTTTAAACGCGCTCAGTTTGTCTATTCTATCGGCAACGACTGTCGCTGTACATCGAACACTATCCAGGCCAGCACCTTCGTGCCTGACGCCTGGCTCGGGGATGACGGGTGTCCTCCCTGGTGAACACTCCCGCGAAGTACTCATTAAGCACATTAGCGATGTCCGCGTCGGAGGTCCGCAGAACCTAATGGGCTTTCTACTATTAACATAACTGAAGAACTCCTTAGGGTTCCCCTTGCAGAGGCTTGCCACCCGTAGTTCTTCGTTACGTTTCGCTAGCCTAACCTTCGCCTTCACTTCCCTACACAGGCGGACATACGCTTCAGTGTTCTCGTGGAACGATTGGCCTTCGCCCTCCTATACGCTACTTTCCTATTTCGGATAGCCGAAGCGATGTCACGACTGAACCACTTAGGCTACGTTGAAGCAGGGGTGACCGGTTTTGAGGGTATGTCAGCAGACTGCAACACCATAAACTCGCCCCGGAATGCACTCCACACTCCCTCAACATCGCCGCCGACCTCTAACCCCATCTCACCTACGCTCTCCCGGAGGCTAACAAAGTCCGCCCACCGTAGATCGAGCTTACTGCTTCTCGAGTTACTACGCTTCACTCGAGGGACGCACACACGGAACCTAATCAGACCATGATCACTCCAGCCCAACGATTCGTCAACGGTGAGGCCAGTGACGAGGTTGTCTTCTGTCGTGAATACTAAGTCTAGAGCGCTTTCGCCTCGTGTAGGCTCATTGAGGAAGTTCTCATCATCAAAGTCAACTAGCCTCCTCCCTTCAGCATCAGCAGTCCTGTCCTCCCACTTTATGCCGCGACAGTTGAAGTCTCCTAAAACTACACACCCTATCCCCTAGCAGGCTACGGAGTTCGGTGTACAGGGCTGTATCCTCCTCCAGGAGGAGATGCGGAGGTCTGTACACCAAGATTAACCTATAGTTCATCCCTCCCACGTTCAGATCGACGCCAAGCAGCTCCCGTTCCGACAGGAACTGGCAGTCAGCCGGACTCAAAGTGTCCCTCACGTATATTAGTACCACTCCCCTCTCCCCACGGGTGCGGTCTTTGCGAAACATTCTATACCCGGGAATTTTGGACTCCCCAACGTAGTCCCTACGATCAGTATGAATCCAGGACTCGGTGATAGCAACGATATCCTGGTATTCTGATGCTAAGAGCGCCCGTAGCTCGCAAAACTTACTCCTAATCGACCTAGCATTAAAAAGCATTGCACGGAGGGAGCCTTCACTATTCTGACCGACCCCTAGCACAACCCGTTTCCCGAACAGCCAGGGCTGTCGGGAGTTGAGGAGCCCCTCACCAACGAGGGGGAAAACTTCTGCGGGAGCCTGAGCCCCCACCAACGTGGAAGGAGGGTCACCCACCTGTACCTGGGCGCACCCTTCAGTTGAAGGTACGTCCGCCACCGGCTCAACATCATCTCTCCCCGGTGGGGGCCCGTCATCTCTCCCCGGGCTCGACCTCATCATTCTGTATAGGTGCCGGTCGAGCAGCGCGCCTAGCACACCTTTACCCTTGTCATTGAGGTGGATACCATCCCTCTGGTAAAGGTCCCACCTACCCGAAAATGCGTCGAAGGGGTCAATAAACCTCACGCCCAGCGGGACGCACAAGTCTTGCACTCTCTCATTGATGCCAATGACCTTACTGAGCGCGTGGTCACTGGCATTCATCCGCGGTAAAATACCCATCAACATTCCCCTGTCTGTCTTCAGTTTTAGATCATCCGCAAGAGACATGATCTCGGTGATGATCCCTTCTGTAAGACCTACCCTACCGCCTTTGAGAGAGAGAGAGAGAGAGAGAGAGAGAGAGAGAGAGAGAGAGAGAGCTCTTTCCATTTATATCTTGCAATGTGATTAATACAGCTTTCTCTTGCAGTGTACAGTATTTTGCTGATTTGCTAACTTTTATTATCAGAGAGCTTTCATCAATTTGAGGATGGTAAGATAGTTTATTAGTTATAAGTGTCTCTCTTTTCTTTTACCCTGTTTTGAAATATGACGTATTCCTTTAAATGCGTCATATCTTAAGGCATCATAAACAAATGAATGTGTTTTATCAATGTGTATCTATGGATTTCAAATTTTTTGCCATTTATTTATTAATAATATCCCTTATCTTCCGAATAAAATGAAGCGTATACATTTTTTCTACTGGCATTTATAATATATGCGTTCGTAAGAAAGAAAACAATAGAAGAAAGGAAGAAGGAAGAAGGAATAGAAGAAGAAGAAGAAGAAGAAGAAGAAGAAGAGTGAAAATGGAAAAAAAGAGAATCAAAACGAGAGAAGCGTCAAAGCTATTTGGAAACTTTCAAACCACATTTTCAAAACATTTTTTTCTTTGAAACTTCGAGACGTTAAAATGGCTTCTTTTTAACCTCAACTTTTCGTTGAACCTTTTTTTTATTATCATGTCCTTTTACAACAACAAGAAAAAAGAATTTCAAGTGGAGCAACTCCGAAAAAAAAAAAAGAGAAAGAACCCCACCCCCTACCCCACCCCCAGTGGAAACCGGGAAACAAGAAATAAAAATTGTATTTTGACTTTCTCATGCGGGAAGCAACATTTCTTTTTCTATGTACCTCAAAAGAAACATAAAAGCGGAAAATAAGACAAAAAGAGAGCGAGAAAAAAAACAAGAAAATATATATCGACAAAAAAAAAACATGCTAATACCTCCTTTGCCCATTCCTTCTTCATCTTCCTAAAACAAAGAAAAAACTAAAACGGGGTTTTTGAGAGGTTTTTATTTGCATCATCCAAGATGGCGAGATGTTCATTCAAGGAGTTTTCTTCACTCGCGCTGTTTTCGCGTAATTTCGTTTAATGCGGGAAATTCTAATAAAAGATAATGAGACAAAGATGATTTTTAATATGTAATTAAAAACAGAATTTTCAAACATAAAGACGATATCATCTACATAAAAGAATTTTTAAAACTACAGTATATATGTATATATATATATATATATATATTGTCTTACGATAACAAAGTCCGAATGAAAAGAGGAGGCAACAAAATGCACGAAGTAGTTTATTATCCTAACACCGGCTCTAGCCACAATAGTTGAAAACATTAAGTTTGTATACGAGCGGATACTGACAATTACTCTTAGTTTAAAAACTAGAAGTGTACTGGTGGTACATGTATCCGCGTCACAGAGGAATAGACCAGAACAAGCAAAAGAACTTTACGAGATTACAAAATACATGTGATACCTTTGGCAATGTAGGACAAAACAAGTTCATAATAAGGAGATTTGAATGAACATGTTGGAGTGGAAAGAAGCGATATTGAGAGTGTGATAGGAGCAAGCGGAATTGGAGAGAAGAAGAGAGAAAGCGGCAGAATAATAGACTTTTGCGTGCAAAATATCATGGCAGTCGTAGCAGTCTTTTTTCCAGCACGGGGAAAGCCATACATGGTCGTGGTACAGGATGGTTTGATCCAGAATTGCGCTATACGAAGAAATTTTTAGTTGTTCTCATGCTGACAAATAATTAGGCGAATGAAAGTATAGAAAAATTACTAGATCGGGAAGCAGCAGAACAATATCACTGGAGATTAGCAGAGGAACTCACGGATGACATGGTTGCTCCAGATGTAGAGCTATGCTAGGAAATACTGAAATAGGCTGTAACTATAATCTATGAGGAAATTAGGCTTTGGGTATGTTGAAGGAAATAGAAGAAAATGCGCGCTTTGGTGGAGTGAAGACGCTAAAGAGTGGTTAATATAAAAGCTTAGCTTATGGGCAGTGGATAAGACATAGAAACATGCATACTCAGGAGGAATATGTGAACAAACGAAACTACTACAAAGAATAAAATGACAAGCAAAACACGAAGCATGGACAAAGATATGTAACGACCTAGAGTCTCATGTGACAGATTGTAAGAAATTCATCTACTATAGGAAACCAAAGTGGCTACACACTCAATAAAGGGAAAATAAAATAGGCTCTTAACAGACTCTGCCCATATTGATATAAAATGGCAGTATTTCTCAGAATTACTAAATGTGCCACATGACGAACAAACAGACGTTTGGAAACCACGTCTGGGTGACGTCGATGCAGGAAAAGAGATAATTTTGTTGGAAGTGGAGGAGGGATTACGGCATACGGAAAACGGTAGCTCACAGGGCATTGACATACTACCGGATATGTTTAAATACGGTGTGAAGACAATGAAAACCTGACTACAGAAGCTATACAATACAGTATGGAGTTCAAAGGAGTTGGACGATAGTTAGAGGGGTGAGAGCGGTCACCCTTCTTTGGGACATGCTGAATGAAAGCAAACTTCCAACAGAAACGAAAAGTACCAGATGAAAGACAAAATGAAAGAGTTTTCCTCGGTAGAGTGTAAGTACAGAAGCACAGTTCTTGAGAACAACAAAAGGGACACTATCAGGACTGTACGCCCTCCTAGAGTTGAGCCCAGGTAGGGCAGAATAAATATCTTTGGAAGAGATTCTAGTTTCAGACATGGTTAAGTCAGAGGGAGGTGGAGATGGAGAACAGCACCGGAATTGTCCAGGGTTGAGTTGGAGGCGAAAGTTTGGTCAAAGAGTTCAGCTTTTTCAGGAGAAGAGACGGCAACTGAGCCGTAGGAATGGAAAAGAGGGAAAATAAAAGTAGTGAAGTTATTGGAGAGGTTTTTGGCTAGGTGCCAGAAAGAGAAGAATTAGAATTAGAGGAATTTTCATATTTTTGCCTGATGAAGGAATTTTTGGCGAGTCAAAGAACAGATTTTGCACAATTCCGGCAGAAATATAAATTGAGTGAGAGTCAGGAGTTGGATGGCGACTGTATCTTCTGAAAGCCTCCTCTCTGTTGCGGATAGCATTAGAGCAAGCAAAGTTACTTCGAGGTTTTTTGCATTAGTAGTAGGAATAAAATATGTAATGTACGCCTCCATGCCAGAGAGAATCACCTCTGTGATGCGCTCAGCACACTCGAAGGGCCACGGAAGCAGTAATCATTCCATGGGAAATCAGAGAAGTACTGCCTAAGGGCCTTCCAATCAACGGTGGCAAAGTGTAAAAGGTGTCTCCTCTCGAGAGGATCTAAAGGCTGAACTGGAAAAACAGGACATTCAGAATGAGACAGATATAAGATTGTGGTCGGAGGAGCCCAACGAAGAAAAAAGTTTGACAGAGCAAGAAGAAGGATGAGAGGTGAGAAATAAATCCAGAATGCTGGACGATCGGAGATGCAAGTAGGGTGCTGTACAATCTGCTCTAGGTCATTCAGAATAAAAAAGCTGTAAGTTAGTTCACCAGAGATGTTAATGAAATAGGAGGAGAGCCAACGGTGGTGGTGAACATTGAAATCTCCTAAAATGAAGATTTCAGCAAAGGAAGAGTGGGATAGAAGTGTTCCACTTTGGAAGCGAGGTAACCAAAGAGTTTTGGATAATCAGTAAAATTAGGAGAAAGTTAGACAGAGCAGATGTATTTAGTTTGAGAGTGACATTTAAGCTCTATTCAGAGGGTATAGAATTCGGAAGATTCGAGTTAGGGAATACGAGAGCAAGTTAGGTTATTGCGTACATATACGCAACAACCACTTTTGGAATGAAATTGAGTATAAGGAAAGTAGGATGGTACAGAAAAAGGGTTGCTATCAGTCGTCCCAGACACCTGAGTTTCAGTGAGGAAGAGAAGGTGAGGTTTAGAGGAGGAGAGGTGGTGTTTAACATATTGGAAATTTGAGGAAAGGCCACAAATGTTGCAGAGGTTTATGAAAAGTGAATCGGACAGAGGCCCAACACATCTGGAATAGGCAGTAGCAGAACCAACCCCGTTGCCCGGGTCTGCGTTCCTGGTATCGGCAGCGGTGGAGCCAGAAGTGGGAACATTTATGGGAAAATTTATGCTCTTGAAGTCGATGCCATTTTCTTTTAAATTTTGAAAAGATTGTGTAGTATGTAAGATGCATGTATGTGTAGTGAGGAATAGAAAAAGAAATTGCGTTTGAGAGCATGCTAGACTGCTCTTAGGGTGGAGGAGACACGGAAAAAGATCAGCTAAGGAGGACAGTAACAGGAGAAAAGGGAGTTGCAGCACTCCCTGTCTCCTGTCTAACGTTCCCCCGGAGTAGTTTCCTGGTCGATTGGTTTCTACAAGCTACCAAAAATATGCCTGTGAGGTGCCTTAGCTGGTCCAGAATAGTGTGTGAATGGGATTACAGAGGCTGTCCACATTATGATAAATTCCGACCATTGCAGAGAATCATATAAACCCATATCGTATTACAGGTTTAAGTGACTGATTCCCTTCGTATTTTATTTGTATAAATGAATATAAATCAATATTACTGTTTTATCTAAGTGTTTATTTTATGGTGTCACTTTTGAACTGTAAAGAATAAGGGAGGTGCGCTTTTTAGACTCAGTGGAACCTTTAAATGAGACTTAATCTAATAAAAATTCTTATCCTGTAATTCTTGAGCGTTTATTAAAAAATAAATAAAATTTACCAAGGTTACATTGATTATTTTGGTCTTATACACGAAACAGTTGCTTTCTCCTCCATTTTGTCAGCATATACTTCGTAATCGCCTGATGAGGGTTCAAATGCTGAGGACGGAAACGTCTTGCTCTCTTATAAATTACCGTTCTGTTCCGGGTATTAAACCATACATTAGTGTTTTTGCATACATTAGTACAGTATGTATATAGAATTGAAGCGACGATGGATCTGTTCAGTGGGTGACCGTTCTTTGTGTTAAGATGATTTAGTGACCTGTAGATAATTCGGATCTCAAGTTAAGCTCTCATGTCCCCTCCATCACATGACCTTTGGTGTTACGAAGGGTATACATACATACATACATATATATATATACATATACATACATACATACACATATATACGCACCCACAAGGAAAATGAAAAGCGATTCCAAGGCCTTTCGTGTATTCAACAGTACACCTCTTCAGAAAATTTATTTATTTTACGTTTATAATTGTGAAATTCACCCTATACATACAGAGAGAGAGAGAGAGAGAGAGAGAGAGAGAGAGAGAGAGAGAGAGAGAAAACTTGTTACGCAGAAAAAAACAAGAACAACACGTTTGGTGAGAGCTCAAACATAAATTCATATCAGTTTATATAAGGTGACTCATTCGCTGGTAGCCCCAGAGTATCGCTAATACGATACTCTGGAACTACCAGCGAGTTAATCACCCTGTATAATACTTGTATAAAACGTATACTGTGAAAAGACTTTGTCAATTACATGTCAAATGAGGTTATAAATTCCTTCGGTCTACCATTTCAGACTAATGTCATTACTTCCAAACAGAATAATTAATCGTGTCTCAATGGCATATCGACGGGAAGCGTCTCAATGGCATATCGACGGGAAGCGGTTGGAATAAATGCAAGAATTCTTTTTAAATTGGAATGTTTTTAATTTTAAAGGAATTAGTAATTTCAATTAAAAAAAAATAAATAAGATGAAAGAGAAAACCGAATTTGGTTGTAATTAATTCAAGGGAAAGGAAAAAAAAGAGCCGATTTGATCATTCGGAGAGGGAGGGAAATCTCAAGATTACATTGTAATTTAAAGGGGAAATATTGGGATGTTTAACATATACATTATACACTATAAATATACATACAAGAGAGAGAGAGAGAGGAGAGAGAGAGAGAGAGAGAGAGAGGCAGACACACATGCAAATAGACAGACAGTTTAAGGTAGTCAAACATAGTTAGAGAAAGATATACAGATAAATAGATAAATAAAATTACATTTAATTTTAGGTAAAAATCTATTTCATATGAAGAAAATGAAGTAAAAATAATTACGTATTTGTTCTTATCTGAAAAGCTATCGTGTAATTAATTAAAAAATAATGGTTCACCTCAAAACAGATCTGAACTTCGCATTTTTGTCGAAAGTAGATTTTTTGTTTCTTCCTTACATATAATTACTTTTACATACATAATTAATTTTAATTAATTACACGATAGCTTTTCAGATAAGAACAAATACGTAATTATTTTTATTTCATTTTTTTATATAAAATAAATTTTTTACATAAAATTAAATAAATATAAACTAAAGTAATTTTCTTTATCTACTTATCTGTCTATCTCTAACTATGTTTGTCTGACTACCTTAAACTGTCTGTCTGTTTGCATGTGTGTGTGTGTCTCTCTCTCTCTCTCTCTCTCTCTCTCTCTCTCTCTCTCTCTCTCTCTTATATGTATATTTATATGGTATAATGTATATGTTAAACATTCCAATATTTCCAAATACTTCACATTTCTTTAACATACAACCCTTTTCTTTCAATTTTATATAAATCTGAATAAAAACCATTATATTCTATTCCTGTGATTTTAATTCTTACCATTTTTTTCCCCACAGAAACCATGGCATCATCTATTTTGAACGATTCAGAGAAAAAGCGAGTTCTTGACCGCATTCGAGCTGTCACATTTCGTGAAGCAAAGGAAGCTGGTGCAACTTTCATAACTCGACACTGGGTGGCTGAGAGATTAAAAAGATCAGAAGACTTTGTCAAAAGGAATTGGAATAAGAATCCTGAAGATTGTGACACAGAATTTCGAGGAGGAAGACAGGAGAAATTATCTCAAGAATCGAAAGACATTGTTCTTGCTGCATCACGGCGCCGAAAGAAGAGCTGCTCTGAGGTAGTGAAAGAGATACTTATCCGTGGTGGTAAGATAGTCAATCGGCAACTTGTGCATCAATTTCGAGTTCGCCAAGGCTTGAGTGCTTGGCATGAAATAGCTAAGCCACGGAAGAGTGATCTTAATATTGAAGATCGGCTATGGTTTTGTGATTATCTTGAGGAATGGACGGAAGACGATTTCCTTCACTTGGTTGTCAGCGATGAATTCTTCGCGTATGTCTCCAGAAAACCAAATTTTCAGAATGATCGGGTTTGGGCAACAACTCCTGATGAAGTCCCAGACGACCAGAAGTATCGAGAAATAGTAAAAAATCCAGCATGTGTGGGTGTTTTCATTATGTTCTCTATTCGGAAGCTCATCTGGGTTATCAAACAAAGAGGAACCAGTTGGGATGGGCCTTATTTTCGAAATGTAATTTTAGCCCAACATGTAATTCCGTTTTTGAAAGACCCCGAGTGTGTTTTGGATGTTGAACAGGCAACCTTTCTTCACGACAAAGCCCCCCTGTATGAAAGCACTTGCGACTCAACAACTGCTTAAGGACAATAACATTGATTTTTTCGGAAATAATGAATGGCCTGGCAATTCTCCCGATCTTAATGTCTGTGAACATGTCGGATCCATCATGAAGGATTGGGTGGAGTCCTTAATGCTGGAACAACCCATTCAGAATCGGTATTCAACAGAAATTATGACTGCAAAGATCAACGAAGTCCTTGAAGAAATGAGTCATGATACCGATCTCTTTGAGACACTTCTGGGATCATACCCCCGTTGATTAATGGCCGTCAGAGCTGCAAATGGGGGCAACACCCTATATTAAAACAAGTGTTTTTTATTCAAAATTAAACGCTCTTTCGCGTGGTTTTGTCTTTTTTTCTATTCCTTTCAGTTTCTTCTGTACATGGGGGGGGGGGCAATCATTTCCTGACACCCTTTACTTGGTGCGAAAATTGCTCCATTTCCTTTCTGCGCTGTCACTTACTCCTTTTCTTTTGACTAATTATTTTTAAATAACTTTCTCGCGACATCGTGTTACAGAGCATCATTTTAAAATCATTTCAGTAAGGGCATAGTTTCGGTAACAAGTTTGACGAAAAATGATTTTAAAAAGTCCTCAGAATTACTAATTTTTTCCACCGAAGGATGTTATTAATTAGCAATTTGCGGGAGTTTTCATACTTTTAGACTACTTTAAGTATTATATATATATATATATATATATATATATATATATATATATATATGATGAATAAAACCACGAAGGAAAGGAAATACAAAATGGTGCTCAAGCGCTTTCGTCTAATGACATCCTCAAGAACACTGAAGTACATAAAAAGGTTAAGCCTATATATAGGTTACAGAAAGAAAAAAAGAAAAATAAATAACATACATACACACACACACATATATATATATATATATATATACATACATATCTATATATACAAATACATACATACATACATACATACATACATATACAATAAACAGAGAAGTAAAAATAAAAAATTAAAAATTAAAACCTTAAAGGATTACCAGTGAGGCGTACAGATTTGTAAGGAAAAATATCGAGTTTTAGCACGCAGTACCGCAAAGGATCGCTGAAAGTACCGCAGTACCGCTACCGCATTCAAATTTCCGCGTACCGGTTTGGTACCGGTTTGGTAGTACGGTAGTACCGCAGTACCGCAGTACCGCAAAATATGCCGCAAGTGCCCAGCTCTGGTGTGTGTGTGTGTGTAAATTTTCCAAAGGAAATAATTTGTGTTAAAATTTAAATCATATTATTCTATATTTTATAAATTAAGATATTGATCTTTTAATTTTTAATACTTCATAAATTGTCTAAATTGTCTTCATACCTGCAGTAGATATCTGGCAACTTTTCTGCCTAACCTAGGACTCTCTCCATTGTTGCCAAATCTATAATCTTAAAAAAAGACGTCACCTAAATTATAAATGTTCCCTTCAGCCAAGCTCAGTCACATAAAAGTAATAATTATAAAACCAAAACTTATAATTTATTTGCTAACACCATTATTGGATTAAAATTGTAACTTTAGGAGTATCGTAAACGCGAGACCTAAGAAGATTTTCCCGAGCACAGAGAAGGTTGATCTGAGTGCCCAAGAGTTCAGAAGTCAATTGTCGTCCAAGTGCTCTGTGAGAGTTTGTTGTCGAATTGCCCTAGAAAGAGTTGTCTGTTAAGTCCTCTAAAACAAGTGTAAGGACAAATACGAACTTCATCATCATCATTCTTTCCTTTCAAATCCTTTTGGTGCGAAGTGCATCCTTCCGTGAAATAAACTATGTTTAAGATAACATCTCCTTTTTATCCTTTTCACAAAAACTGAAGTGTTCCTTTCTTTCCTCAACGCATCGAGAAGAATGGACGCCTTGTGAAAGGGGTCATAAAATGGTTCGTAAAGCCTGCAGTCAGATCTCACTCTTGCCTCAAGTACCAGTAAGTAATGGTTAGGCTGACCATATTTCCTTGAGACAAAAACGGGACATTGGGATGGCAAAAAAGGGACGGGGGTTATGTAATATTCTGTATTCATGAAAAAGTAAGTACATAAACATATTGAGCTTACAATTATTCCTCAGTGACAGAACCCATACAGAACCCATAAAAAAAACGGTACTGCCCCGTTCAAAACGGTACGTATGGTCAGCTAGTAATGGTATACACTTCAGTTATTAGCCAATCACTTGAGCATAAAACTTAACCTAACCTTGTGATTCACCAATTCCTTAGAAACGAAACGAGTTAATGTAGAATTGAAAGAAGAAAAAGAGCGACGATGAAGAATAGAGAAAGGAAAAGATAAATGAAAGAATAGGAAAAAGAAAGAAGAGAGGAAATGAAATGAAGAGGTGAGAAAAAACTAATTAATACACTGAATGAATAAAAGAAAAAATGATGTATGAATAAAGGAGAAAGAACATTATTAAATTTTACATATATATATATATATATACACACACACAGAAGTTTCGCAGAGACCATATTACACTAGGTTAGGTGATCGTTTTAAATTACTGCTATTTCCCACGTGACGAATTTCGGCCAATTGGAATCTTTATAACAATTTTTGACTTTATCGAAAACTGCTCTCCCCGAAACTTAATATTTACCTAATATATATATATATATATATATGGGTTGACATAATAAACACGATAACTCTGCATCAATGCGCAATTCAACAGACTCTGACTAAAAAATGCATTATAAGATCATTACATGGTCACTGTACGCCTTTGACGATTGGTTAGGTTAAGTCTTGATATTTTCGTTAGTTTAAACGAAAATATAACGACTTAACCTAACCAATCGTCAAGGGCATACAAAAATCAGTTTATTAAAGCAAACATTTTTTATCGTACTCCTTATCCTAAATATTGAGAAGCAATATGTTAAAGTGATCCCTCCTGGGAAGCAATATGTTAAAGTGATATACACTGGGAAGCAATATGTTAAAGAGAGGTTCCTGGGAAGCAATATGTTAAAGTGATCCAAAAAGAATATTAATTTTTATCCTTTTACAGTAATAAAAAATAATATTCATTCTTTTACAGTTCTAAAAATTAATATTAATTCTTTTACAGTTATAAAAAAAGGGTATAGCATATGTGAATTCGTCGCTATTCTCTTTTATTCAATTAATAATAATAAGGTGAAGTTCTTTATCGAATTTTCGTGATTAAAGTTGACTTTTTGTAGTTCGTTTGACCGACTCTGTTTTAACTTAAACTTTAACTATTTTAATTTAAAATTAAAACAGTTTTAATTTGAAAATAAAACTAAAAATTACCCACTAATAATAATGTCTTATTTAAGAAAGTAATGCTTTCAATTATTAACAAATATAGAATATTTGGTACTTTTGCATTATCCTCCCAACACTAATTTTTTTTATAATGGAAGGAAAATAAAGTCCGTTAGCAAAACACTTAATTTTTAATCGCTTAACCTAACCTAACCTAACCTAACTTGAAGCCGGCTAACTACGGCTAACGCCTGCGGCGGGCTGTTTTTAACCTAACCTAACCAAACCTAACCTAACCTAACCTAATCCCAACACTAATTTTTTTTATAATGGAAGGAAAATAAAGTACCATAACCAAAACCAAACCAACATTATATAAAAAAATTAGTGTTGGGAGGATAATGCAAAAATGTTCATGTATATTTGTTCCCATCATACTCAACTCAAGCAAGGACTGTCCCAAGCCAGTCTGAGAATGGGGTAAGAGAGTGCAGCGACGATCCCGCTGCTACGTAATTTATTTGGCTCGTCCCAGCTCTTCTTTAGAAGCGGACTTATTTTTCAGGGTGGTTGGCGTAATCGCCCGTTTCAACAACGGAATCACCAACCAAGCATTCCATTATACCTAAAAATTAAATTAATTTTGTTATTCAGTTAAAAGACAGAGACAGATTTACACCATTTGTTGCCTGTATATTTGTATAACGTTATAAACACGACAACTTGTTGACGAGATATTAACGCGTTAGGTTAAGTTAGATTAAGTTAGGTTAAATCAGTGTCGATAGAATGTTCCCATTGACAAAATTTGTATAGCTCCAATTTCAAGGATGTGAGAAACTCGCAGTTTAGTGTCGATAACACTTAATTGACGTATTTCTGAACGGTATTTTCTCCGTGAAACACTTACTAAAATATTACTGTCACGCTAATCAATAATGTTTTTCTACTATCATAAAAAATGCCTGAAACTGCAAAAACAAACATAATTTCCTATTGATTCGCTTCTTCCTCTTGTTTATAGGAATTAAAATAAGCTTTTTTTCTTTTAAATCACTTTTGAAAAATGAATTTTTTATTCTTTCCAATTTATTTCATTATTTTGATAGCAAGCATTAATTGGGCTTTTGAGACTTATTATTATCAGAAAGAGCGCTGATAAATATTCCCTGAAGGTTCTAGTCCGAAATTGTGATCTTTAATTGGTGTTCTTTTATGAAAAAAGTTTTCCTTTAACAGAACAGATGCTGGAGGATTAGAAAACAGAGTTTCAGGCAAGAATTTCGCTTCTTCTCTTATATATATATATATATATATATATATATATATATATATATATATATATAGAGAGAGAGAGAGAGAGAGAGAGAGAGAGAGAGAGAGAGAGAGAGAGAGAAAACCAACTAAAGAAGTAAAAGTTACAATTAAAAATTAAAATGCAAAAAAATGGTCAGACGAAAATGTTGGTTAGTTATATTGTATATAATTTGGTGGAAGAAGACTGTTCATTAAATGAGGGTTTGAGTTGGTGGATGTGGAAGGATTCCAATAATGTAAGATCGTTAAGTTAGTCTGAGGTGAAGATGTTAAAATTCTGAAATTATCTCAAGTAACAGGATGGAAATATTGTTCAGAATGGTTTCTAATAGATGAAAATTCTGGCTTTCATATTGGTCTATATGTTCTGAAAGAAACACCTCTATGTTTGCAAACACTATGTTTGAGATGTAGGAGCGTTTCAGCCAGCGCACTCTAAAAAAAAATAACAGAGGATTTGAGATGTTTTTGGGGGGCTTCTTTGTGGTTTAAGATCAACTGCATTGAGGATGTATTGTTAGATATAAGCTGAAAATTACATTGGGGAAAGGTCGGGTGAAAAAAAGGTCTGAACCTACCGATTTAATAATTTTTAACTTATCTATATAGTGCACAATCTCAATAAACTGTTATTCCAGCAAGCAGTGGAACCCCATTTACGTTATTAAACATACAGGGTGTTATAAATTATTCACCCCATTATAAGCCTTAATAAATTCGTTATTATAGGAGCTATCTTAAAACAGTTTGCGGCAATTAATAACACAACAAGAAATTTTGTTCTTTATTTCGCAGAACATCCACTAGGGGCACAATGGCGACAGTGAAGGAGAAAGCAATGTGTGTGCTGTGGATGTGGGAAACCAAATCTCCAATTACTGTACAGAGACGTTTTCGGGAGGAATATCAGAAAACTCCACCAACAAAGCAATCACTCAAGCGATGGCTGAAACAATTTCAAGAAACTGGCAGTGTGCTACATCAGAAAGGAGCTGGTAGGCCTAGTGTGTCTGAAGATAAGATAGCAGGAATTCAGGAGGCGTTTATCCGAAGTCCTACAAAATCCATCCGCCGAGCAAGCCGAGAACTGCAAATACCGCGTTCAACAGTGCATAAAGTGGTTCACAAGAGGTTGAAACTTTATGCCTACAAATTGCAAACCTTGCAGAAACTTCTACCAAATGACAAATCCAAACCCCAAACGGGTACAGTTTGCTGTTGACATTCTTGACCGTATTGATGAAGATGAGCATTTTTTGAACAATGTCGTTTTCAGTGATGAAGCGACATTCCATCTGTCTGGTAAAGTCAACAGACACAATTGCCGTATATGGGGATCAGAAAATCCGCATGAATTTATTGAACACGAACGCAACAGTCCCAAGATAAACGTTTGGTGTGCTCTCTCCCATAACCGTGTGATTGGACCATTTTTCTTCCATGAGAACACTGTGAAAAGGCTACAAATTACCCTTCTCGTTGGATCGGGGCAGATGGCCCTATTCCATGGCCTCCTCGTTCCCCGGATATCACGCCTCTTGATTTCTTTTTATGGGGCTACACAAAGGACAGAGTATATGCAAAGAAGGTTAATAACATCACAGATTTAAGACACCGGATTGAAGAGACATTAGCTTCCATCACGCAAGACATGCTTCTTAATGTTTGGAACGAAATCATCTATCGCCTTGATGTTCTGCGTGCTGCCAATGGGGCTCACGTGGAGGTTTACTGAATTAAAACAAAAATTTCTTGAGTTGTGTTATTAATTGCCGCAAACCGTTTTAAGATAGCTCCTATAATAACGAATTTATTAAGGCTTATAATGGGGCGAATAATTTATGGACACCCGGTATTACTGGCTTCTAGAATAAAAGATGTATCCTCAACCTAGTTATTTACTAGTTATTTACTAGGTTACCGCTTGAATCTGCAATACCAATGGTCCAATATTGTCCCCTCAAAGGATTTCTATTAATGGAATAATCTTAAAAAATTTTAACGTTTCTTTACGTTAATTAGCTACTTGAATTTCAAATTCGCGTTTGGCACTTCTAATTAAATACTTAACCTTTCTACATAAATCTATATAATTATTAAGGTGTTGTGAACGATCCCTTTTGTACCTCTTGTAGGCTATATTTTTATCTCGCATTGTTTTTCCTATATTTCGGTTCCACCATTTTGGTTTCGCTTTTAATTAAATTACTACTTTTAACTCTGCTAGGCACACAACGCGTGTCCAAATTTACGAATAGATTCTTATAATTACCTAACATGCTAAGAACACTATCGCTCACAGTTCATACCAATTTATTAAATTTAATAAAATTCTAAAATCAGTGACATTTGCTCTCCTAAAGTCAGGCACCTTAAAGTTATTTAATGTTTTAGAAGTTTTAACAGTAACTGCAAAACGTATGATGCTATGATCGTTATTACCAAAGGTATTAAGATTAATGTTTGGGCAGTTGAAGTCCCCAACTATAACTGATTCCTTATGGGTGACTATTCTACGTCAAAAGTAAGACGATTCGACGTCTAATTCCACTTCTTGTGAAGGTTGTCTATTTACAACCATAAAATTAAAGACTAAGTTATGCGTGCTAATTTCTAAAATAATTATATCTAACCGATCGCTAACATTAACCGTCTTTTGAAATGGCTGAAGATAATCTCTGCAGTAAAAAAGAACCTCGCCCCCTTGTCTACCTTTCCTATGTTTATTAAATAGTTTGTAGCCTTTAATATGATACTCATATAAAAGCCCTGTCTGTACTTTTGAGCCAAGATTCAATCATCGTAATAGCTTCATAATGTTCAACATGAACTAAAGCTCTTAATTCTTTAACCTTATTACGTACTCTTATTACGCATCAAAGTACAATGCTTTCAAACTATTCTCTATGTTACTATTCATTCTTCTATACGCGTTAAATTTCCCCGCCGGTGAAGAGTCCCATTTACTAATTGAGAAAGAACTAGTTCGTCTTGCCTACGCTTTACGTATACCTTACCTATTTTTTTAGCAATTAATCTACCCAGTCGAGCAATATCTATTTCGATTAGATGTACGCTATCCTGAATTAATAATAAATCCTGCGAATCAAAAACCAAAAATTACACACATCGCTTCACTTAACAGTATATTATTTTCGTAGATCCTAGAGAGTACCTACGAATTAACACATTATTCAACCTCTCTTTCAAAGCCCTAATCAAATTTCAGTACTTAGTTAACAAATCCTCAGTTGTGCTATTAAAATTATACAAATCATTGCTTCCAACAACGAAAGAAATTAAAAGAGGATTCATTGTTTTTGCTTTTAAACTCTTTAACTCCTACTCACTACGCTCGATTTTAGCACTTGATAAGCATATTCTTTTTCATTTTACTGCGTTTCTCGAAAAGGAATTCTATATCCATATGCTAACTATGGATGAATCTATCAAAACTGTTTCATTTTCATTATTATTTGTATCCAAGACTAAATGGATCCTGACACTCCAACTGTAAACTCGACATCTTCTTAGGCTTAGCACCATTTTTAACTAAAATAAAATTATTGGTAGCGTTTTTGTTTTCGTTTGAACTTGACCAGTAAATTCAACTACCTTTACGTCAATTGCTTTTGTATTTTATCCTGAACAAGATTAACACTATCGTTCAATTTAGCCAGAGAATCCAAAGTACTATTAGGTTCATTATCCTTTAAATTATTCTCAATACTTGAAACTTTTTTATTAATTACATTAAAATTAAGGTCGCTTCCATTTAACTCTTTGCAGCATTTTATTTTTATCTTATTTTCTTATTTTTATGTTTTCTTTCATGCGCTAATCTTGTTACAATTTGACGGGCGGAAAAGGAGTATATGTGATGGTTTTAGGATTGTTAGGACTGAAAAGGTGGGTTAATTTTTAACTCGTGCGCCTGAAAGAGTTAAATTATTCTCAGTATCTAAAACCTTTTTGTTAATTACGTTAAGAATTTTTAATCACATTATCTTAAAATCTGGAATTAATTTCTTTCATCAAATTCTTAAATAAGACCTTCTTTAACTCAAACTTATCTTCAGATAAGTTTATATGATTATTCACGTAAATATCTTGCGTAAATTCGAACAAGCAGAAACTGCACGCATACTTTGTATATGGTAATTTTAAAACAAGTATAAAATAAAAAATTATTAGCCAAAATATAAATTTACTTCAAGGTACTAAAACCCACTGCAGAGAAAAATGTTTCATAAATAATATATACAGTATATTATATATTATATATTACATTATATCAAAGAAAGAGAGACAGACAGACAGACAGACAGACAGACAGAATTTACAGAGGGAAGACATAGATTATTCACCAACAGAGGAGCCAGAGAACGCTCTTATATGGGGATTGCAAGCTCTTTAAGATCTTACAAAAGACGTTCCTCGTTGAATGGCTAGTCTAACCAATTCGAGGAGGGAGATTGTTTATGGCATACTAAAAGGGCGTAACTCATGACATTTTCAAGTGTTATTGGTTAATATAATAGGGAAAAATTTCCCTCGGGATCCGATAATTTAGCGTAGATTCAACACCTAAAAATGAAAATTATTAAACGTTAATGAAATCCAAATTGAAGCCAGAGATTCAGAGATTGTTATGATCAAGAATTTTAAATTTTTGAACAGGATATAAAAGCGCGAAGATGTCGGAAAGATTTCATATGGGTTTTTACTAACTATGGGTAATTATGGTAAACTACAGGTTAATTCATACTAAAAGCTTTGTAAATGGGTTTAAAAGAAACTAACATAAACAACTTAGTTGAGAATGGAGTTGCAACGTTAATTTACTGATTATGTTTTCAGAGTGAAGCAATTCTAATTTATTTTCAGCTTTTTTGAATTATTAGTATATTTGGTGCTACTGTAGTATGCGGTCTACCTACGATTCGGCGGTCTACCTTTTAATTATAGCTTCTTATCTTCTTATTATTTTATTATTAGGTTAATTGTACGCCCTTGACGATTGGTTAGGTTAAGTCGTGATATTTTCGTTAAAACTAACGAAAATATCACGACTTAACCAGGGCCGTAACTAGGGTTTAGAAATTAGTGAGGTTTAGATTTTTTTCGAGCGCGGCGGGACGAGCAAAATTCAGACCAAAATGACATCTACAAACACAACCCAAGCTATACACTAAACACCAAACACAAAACGCTCGACGCTCCCTCTTTTCAAAAGAAAAGCGGTAATATGCGTTTCATACACGGAGAACGGTTCAGTCTCTTTTTTTTTTTTAGGAAATAATTACCGAGGTCCGGACCTCGGTGACCTCATAGGTAGTTACGGCCCTGGACTTAACCTAACCAATCATCAAGGGCGTACTGTAGTATGCGGTCTACCGTTAAGTATGCGGTAGTAGTATGTTTAACTTCTTTAATAATTCCTTAATTGTGTAAATTAAATTATAATTCCTTTCAATTCATTTTCAATTCCTTTTAAATATTTTGAACGGTAGACCGCATACTACAGTAGAAACTTAACGGTAGACCGCATACTACAGTAGAAACTTAACGGTAGACCGCATA